>CM040429.1:76162955-76215455 GCA_022702705.1 Papilionanthe hookeriana x Papilionanthe teres | reverse complement strand
CCCATTGACCAAAGAGGTCAACTTTTGACCAAAAAGTCAACTTTGGTCAAAATGGTCAATTTTTGACCCAATGATCAACCCATTGACTAAATTGGTCAAATTTTGACCGAAAAGTTAACTTTTTAGGTCAAAATAGACAATTTTGACCTAATGACCAATTATTGACCCAATAAGTAAATCTCTGACCAAAAAGTCAACTTTGGTCATAATTATCAATCCTTGACCCAATGACAATCTCATTGACTCAACATGTCAACCTTTGAACAAAAAGATAACTTTGGTCAAAATGGTAAATCCTTGACCCAATAACCAACCCACCGACCCAATAGATCGACTTTTGTCCAAAAAGTCAATTTTGGTCAAAATAGTAAATTTTTTATATAACTGCCAATTATTGACCAAATAGGTTAACTTTTGAACAAAAAAGCCAATTTTGGTCAAAATTGGCAATTTTTGACCTAATGACCACCTCATTAACCCAAAAGGTCAACTTTTGACAAAAAAGTCAAATTGGGTCAAAATGGTTAATTTCTGAGACAATGACCTAAATGTCAACTTTGGTGAAAAAGGTCAATCCCTCATCCAATGACCAACCCATTGACCCAATTTGTTAACTTTTGACTAAAAAGTTAACTTCATCCAAAATAGTTAATCCTCGACCCAATGACCAACTTATTGACCCAATAGGTCAACTTTTGACCAAAAAGTCAATTTTGCTCAAAATTGTCAATTTTTGATGTACTGACCGCCTCATTGACCTAAATAGGTCAAATTTTGACCAAAAGACAACTTTGGTCAAAATTGTCAATCCTTAACCCAATGACCAACCCATTGACCCAATATGTCAACTTTGACCAAAAAGTCAATTTTGATTAAAATAGTCAATTTTTGACCTAATGACCAATTTTTTACCCAGTAAACCAATCTCGATCCAAAAAGTCAACTTTGGTCAGGATGGTTAATCTTTGACCTAATGCCCAACCCATTGACCCAATAGGACATCTTTTGACCAAAAAGTCAACTTTGGTCAAAATGATCAATCCTTGACCCAATGACCAACCCATTGGCCTAATAGGTCAACATTTGACCAAAAAGTCAATTTCGGTCAAAATAAAAAAATTGAATTAATGACCAATTATTGACCCAATAAGTCAATCTCTGACCAAATAGTCAACTTTAGTCAAAATGGGCAATCCTTGATCCAATGACAAACCCATAGACCAAATAGGTCAACTTTTGACCAAAAAGCCAATTTTAGTCAAAATAGACAATTTTTGACCAAATGACCACCCATTGACCCATAGGTCAACTTTTGACCAAAAAGTCAACTTTGGTCAAAATGGATAATTTTTTACCCAATGACCAACCCAATGACCCAATAGGTCATCTTTTGACCAAAAAAGTCATCTTTTGTAAAAATGGCAAACTTTTTGATCCAATTACCAACACATTGGCCAAATATGTCAACTTTTGACCAAAAAGTGAACTTTGGTCAAAATGGTTAATTTCTGACCCAATGACCTCCCCGTTGACCCAATGGGTTAACTTTTGACCAAAAATTTAATTTTGGTCGAAATAGTCGATTTTTGACCTAATGACCAATTAATGACCAAATAAGTCGATCTCGACCAAAAAGTTAATTTACGTCAAAATAATCGATCCTTGACCCAATGACAAACACATTGACCCAATAGGACAACCTTTGACCAAAAAGTTAATTTTTGTCAAAATAGTCAATTTTTGACCTAATGACCACCCATTAACCCAATAGGTCAACTTTTGACCAAAAAGTCAACTTTGGTCAAAATGGTATGTATATATATATATATATTTCTATATTATTATTTTTTTATTTTAAATATTTTAAGTATAGTACATTATTTATAAATATAATTTAAATATAAAAATATTTAATAGTTAAATAAATTATAAATAAAATATAAATATATGTATATATAAATAAATAAATAAATACATATATATAATAGTATTTTTTTATTTTAAATGTTTTAAGTATAGTATATTATTTATAAATATAATTTAATTATAAAAATATTTAATAAATAAATAAATTATAAATAAAAATATTGGGTCAATGGGTTTATCATTGGGTCAAGGATTGACCATTTTGACCAAAGTTCACTTTTTGGTTAGAGATTAACTTATTGGGTCAATAATTGTTCATTAATTAAAAAATTAACTATTTTGACCAAAATTGGCTTTTTGGTCAAAAGTTGACCTATTGGGTCAATGGGTTTGTCATTGGATCAAGGATTGACCATTTTAACCAAAGTTAACTTTTTGGTCAGAGATTATCTTAATTGTTTATTTTGACCAAAATTGACTTTTTGGTCAAATGTTGACCTATTAGGCTAATGGGTTGGTCATTGGGTCAAGGATTGACCATTTTGACCAAAGTTGACTTTTTGGTCAAAAGATGTCCTATTGGGTCAATGGGTTGGGCATTAAGTCAAAGATTAACCATCCTGACCAAAGTTGACTTTTTGGTCAAAGATTGTTTCACTGGGTAAAAAATTGGTCATTAAGTCAAAAATTGACTAGTTTAATCAAAATTGACTGTTTAATCAAAAGTTGACCTATTGACAATTTTCGACCTAATGACCACCTATCGACTAAATAAGTCAACTTTTGACCAAAAAGTCAACTTTGGCCAAAATGATCAATTTTTGACCCAATGGTCAACCCATTACAACTGGGTCAAATTTCGACCGAAAAGTTAACTTCTTAGGTCAAAATACAATTTTTTACATAATGACCAATTATCAATTCAATAAGTAAATCTCTCGACCAAAAAGCGAACTTCGTCATAATTATCAATCCTCAATTCCAATGATAAACCCATTGACCCAACATGTCAACCTTTCAACAAAAAGATAACTTTGGTCAAAATGGTAAATCCTCGACACAATAACCAACCCACCGACCCACGTATCGACTTTTGTCCCAAAAGTTAATTTTAGTCAAAATAGTAAATTTTACATAATTGCCAATTATTGACCCAATAGGTCAACTTTTGAACAAAAAAACCAATTTTTGTCAAAATTGGTAATTTTTGACCTAATGACCACCCGTTTACCCAAAAGGTTAACTTTTGACCAAAAAGTCAAATTGGGTCAAAATGGTCAAATTCTGACACAACGACCTAAATGTCAACTTTTGTGGAAATGGTCAATCCTTCATCCAATGACCAACCCATCAATTCAATTTGCTAACTTCGACTAAAAAGTCAACTTACAAAATATTATAATCCCCGACCCAATGACCAACCTATCGACCCAACAGTCAACTTCGACTCAAAGTCAATTTGCTCAAAATTATCAATTTTTGATCTATCACCGCCTCATCGACCTAAATAGGTCAAATTTCGACTCAAAAGACAACTTTCGTCAAAAATGTCAATCCTTAACCCAATGACGAACCCATTGACTCCAATATGTCAACTTCGACAAAAATGTCAATTTTATTTAAAATAATAATTTTTCGACCTATCGACCAATTTCGACCCAACTAATCTTTATCCAAAAAGTCAACTTTGGTCAAGATGGTTAATCTTCGACCTAATGCCCAACCCGACCCAACAGACATCTTTTCACCAAAAAGTCAACTTGGTCAAAATGATCTAACTTTCGACCCAATGATCAACCCATCGGCCTAATAGGTGAACATTTCGACAAAAAAGTCAATTTTGGTCAAAATAAAAATTTTGAATTAATGACCAATTATTGACTCATTAAGTCAATTTCTCGACCAAATAGTCAACTTAGTCAAAATGGTCAATCCTCGATCCAATGACAAACCCATGTACCCAATAGTCAATCTCGACCAAAGCCAATTTGGTCAAAATAGTCAATTTTTCGACCAATGACCACCCATTTGACCCAATAGGTCAACTTTTCACCAAAAAAGCCAACTTTGGTCAAAATGGATAATTTTCGAATCTAATGATCAACCCATTGACCCAATAGGTCATCTTCGACCAAAAAAGTCATCTTTGGTAAAACACACCTCATCCAATTACCAACATCGCCAAATATGTCAACTCGACTAAAGTTAACTTGGTCAAAATGGTCAATTTCTGACCCAATGAATTTCATTTAATTCAATGGGTTAACTTTCGACCAAAATTCAATCCTCTCGTCAAAATAGTCAATTTTTGACTTAATGACCACAACAATGACTAAATAAGTCAATCTCCTCGACCAAAAGCTAATTTTTGTCAAAATAATCAATCCATCACCCAATGACAAACACATTGACCGAACAGACAACTTTTGTCTAAAAAGTCCATTTCGTCAAAATACTCAATTTCGACCTAATGACCACCCATTAATCCTAATATGTCAACTTTTGACCAAAAAGTCAACTTTGGTCAAAATGGTCAATTTTCGACCTAATGACCTACTCCGTTGACCCAATATATCAAATTTTGACCAAAAGTTTTCTTCTACTGCATCATTAAATCTGCCTAATTACTAACCTACTGACCAAACAGTCAATCTCGTCAAAAATGGTCAATTTCTCGACCCAATGCCACCCCGTTAACCCAATGGGTAAACTTTAGACAAAATTTAATTTTACTAAAAATCAATTTTTCGACCTAATGACCAATTTTAGACTCAATAAGTCAATATCCGATCAAAAAGTCAACTATGGTCAAAATGATCAATCCTCGACCCAATGACCAACCCATCGACCCAATAGGTCAACTTTTGACCAAATAATCAACTGTCAAAATGGTCAATTCGAATTCAAATCCACCAACACATCGACCCAAAGAGGTCAACGTTCGACCAAAAATCAATTTTGGTCAAAATAGTCAATTTTCGACCCAATGACCAATTATTAACCCAAAGAAGCCAATCTCTCGACCAAAAAGTCAACTTGGTCAAAATGTCTATCCTCACCCAATGACCAACCCATTCGACCCAAGAGTCAACTTTTCACAAAAAGTCATCTTTGGTCAAAATGGTTAATTCCCGATCCAATGACCACCTCATTGACCCACGAGTTAACTTCACAAAAATTCAATTTTGTCAAAATAATCAATTCGACCAAATGACCAATAATTGACCCACTAAGCCAATTTATGACCAAAAAGTCAACTTTGGTCAAAATGGTGAATCTTTGACCCAATGACAAACTCATTGACCCAATAGGTGAAATTTTAACCAATAAGTTAACTTTAGTTAAAATGGTCAATTTTCGACCCAATGACCGACCCATCGACCTAATAGTTAACTTTCGACCAAAATAACCTTGGTCAAAATGGTCAAACCTCAATCTTGCAATAATCAACCCATCGACCCAATATGTCAACTTTAATTAAAAAGTCAATTTTACTAAAATAATCAACCTCACGTAATGACCCCCATTAACCAACAGTCAACTTTCGACCAAAGTCAACTTTGGTCAAAATGGTCAATTTTTTACCCAATGACCAACGTGCCGCTAAATTGGTTAAATTGACTAAAATGTCAATTTTAATAAAAATAAGCAATTTTCGACCCACCGACCAATTATTAACCCAATAAGTAAATTCGACCAAAAAGTTAACTTTCGTCATAATTGTCAATCCCCGACCCAATAACCAACCCACCGACCCAATAAACATCGACTTTCGATCAAAAGTCAATTTCAGTCAAAATAGTAAATTTTTAACATAATTACCATTATCGAATCTAATAAAGTCAACTTTTCGAACAAAAAAGTCAATTTTGGTCCAAATTGCCAATTTTCGACCTAATGGCCACCTCATTGTCGCAAAAGGTCAAATTTCGAATTAAAATTCAAATTTCGTCAAAATTTTACTAATTTTGGACATAATGACCTAAATGTCAACTTCGCGAAAATGTGCAACTTCTTCATCCAATGACAAACCAATCAAATCAATTTGTTAACTTCGACTAAAAAGTCAACTTAGCCAAAATGGTTAATCCTCGACCCAATAACCAATTTATCATTATTAACAGTCAACTTCGACCAAAAAGTCAATTTTGCCAAAATTGTCAATTTTCGACCTACTAACTCACTTTCGACCTAATAAAGCTAAATTTCGACCAAAAGATAACTTTTGTCAAAATAGTCAATCTTTAACCTAATGACCATCCCATTTACCTCTTAACAGACACCCTTGAGCAAAAGTCAATTTTGATTAAAATATCAATTTTACTCCGATGACCACCTCAGCCCAAGAAAATCCATTAATCTTCTATCCAAAAGTCAACTTTGGTCAAGATGGTTAATCTTTCGACCTAATGCCTAACCCATCGACCTAATAACATCTTTCGACCAAAAAGTCAACTTCGATCAAATGATCCTTCGAATTCAACGTTCAACCCATCGTCGAATAAAGCCAACATTTAACAAAAATCTATTTCACTAAAAATAAAAAAATTTTGAATTAATGACCAATTATCAATCTACTAATTCAATCTCCGACCAAATACCAACTTTACCAAATTTGTCAACTTCGATCCAATGACAAACCCATAGAATTCAACATCAACTTTTCGAATTAAAAGCTAATTTCGTCAAAATAGACAATTTTTAACCAAATGACCACCCATCGACCCAATAAAGTCAACTTTCGACCAAAAGTTAACTTTGGTCAAAATGGACAATTCTTGACCCCATGACCAACCCATGACCCAATAGGTCATCTTTTCGACCAAAAAAGTCATCTTTGTGAAATGATCAACTTCGATCCAATTACCAACACATTTGCCAAATATGTTAACTTTTCGATCAAAAGTCAACTTTGGCCAAAATGGTCAATTTCCTCACTCCAATGGGTTAACTTCGACTAAAATTCAATCTTGGTCAAAATAAATTTCAATTTTCGACCTAATGACCAATTAATGACCAAATAAGTCAATCAATAAAAAAGTTAATTTTTGTCAAAATAATCAATCCTTCACCCAATGACAAACATATCAACCCAACAGACAACTTTCGACTAAAAGGCAATTTTGGTCAAAATAGTCAATTTTCGACCTAATGACCACCCATTAACCCAATAAGTCAACTAATTGTGAGTCAACTTCTGGGTCAAAATGGTGAATTTTTCGACCCAATGACCTACCCGTTAACCCCATAAATCAAATTTCGACCAAAAGTTTTCTTCTACCAAAATCGTCAAATCATGACCCAATTACCAACTCATTAACCAACAAACAACTTCGACTAAAAGCCACCCCGGTCAAAATGGTCAATTTCTCGAATCTATCATTCAATTCTGTCAATCTAATGGGGTAAACCTTTGACAAAAAATTTAATTTCGTCAAAATAATCAATTTTCGACCTAATGACCAATTTTAGACCTAATAAGTTAATATCTGACCAAAAAGTCAACTATGGTCAAAATGATCAATCCTTGACCTAATGACCAACCCATCGACCCAATAGATCCACTTTTGACCAAAAAGTCAACTTGGGTCAAAATGATCAATTTTTTACCCAACGACAACACATTGACCTAGTAGGTCAACGTTTGACCAAAAAATCAATTTTGGTCAAAATAGTCAATTTTTAACCTAATGACCAATTATTAACCCAAAGCAGTTTTCAATCTCTCGACCAAAAAGTCAACTTTGGTCAAAATTACCATCCTTAACCCAATGACCAACCCATCGACCCGCAGTCAACTTTCGACAAAAAGTCATCTTTGTCAAAAATGGTCAATTCGATCATAATTCACCACATCGACCCAATGGGTTTACTTTTGACAAAAAAATTAATTTTGGTCAAAATAATCAATTTTCGACCAAATGACCAATAATTGACCCACTAAGCCAATCTTTGACCAAAAAGCCAACTTTGGTCAAAATGATCAATCTTTGACCCAATGCAAACAAATTGACTCAATATGTGAACTTTCGACCAAAAAGTCAACTTTAGTTAAAATGGTCAATTTCCCAATCTAATGATTCAACCCATCAATCTAACAGTTAACTACCTCAAAAAGTCAACTTTGATCAAAATGGTCAAAACTCGACCCAATAACCAACCCATTGACCCAATATGTCAAATTTTGACCAAAAAGTCAATTTTGCTCAAAATAGTCAAATTTGACCTAATGACCCCCCATTAACCAACAACTTTTGATAAAAAATAACTTTGGTCAAAATTACTAATTTTCAATTCAACAACTAACTCACGGCCAATCGTCATATTTCACTAAAAAGTCAACTTTTCGTCAAAATAGACAATTTTTTACCTAATGACCAATTATTTATCATTTTTTTAACTATTAAATAAATTTATAATTAAATTATATATATTAATAATTTATTATACTTAAAATAATTGAAATAAAAAAAATTTATATATATATATATATATATTAATTTATACCTATATATATTTTTATTTACAATTTGTTTAATTATTAAATATTTTTATGATTAAATTATATTTATAAATAATATACTATACATAAAATATTTAAAACAAAAAAAAATAAAATTATATAAATTTATTTATATTAAAAAATAATATTAAATTTATAAATATATATATATATATATATTAATATATATATATATATATATATATATATATATATATATATATATATATATATATATATATACATACATATATATTATTTTTTATTTATAATTTATTTAATAATTAACAATTTTTATAATTAAATTATATTTATAAATAATATACTATACATTAAACATTTAAAATAAAATAATAATATTTAATATATAAATTTTTACCTATATTAAATATATATATATATATATATATATATATATATATATATATATATATATATATATATATATTTAATTATCATTTTGTTAACTATTAAATAATTTTATAATTAAATTATATTTATTGGTAATATATTATATTTTAAAATATTTAAAATAAAAAATAATATTAAATAAATTTTATTATATATATAAATATATATTTATGTTCCTCTATATATATTTCTCTATTTATAATTTTTTAAATTATTAAATATTTTTATAATTAAAATATATTTATAAATAATATACTTTACTTAAAATATTTAAAATAAAAAATAATATTAATTAAAATTTTTTATATATATAAATATATATTTATGTACCTCTATATATATATTTTTATTTTTAATTTTCTTAATTATTAAATATTTTTATATTAAATTATATTTATAAATAATATACTATACTTAAAATATTTAAAATAAAAAAATAATATTATATATATATATATATAAATTTATTTATTTATAATTTATTTAGCAATTAAATATTTTTATGATTAAATTATATTTATAAATAATACACTATACTTAAAATATTTAAAATAAAGAAATAATATTATATATATATATATATATATATATATATATATAAGTGTATATTTATATATACCTACATATATTTATTTATTTATATTTTATTTAATTATTAAATATTTTTATAATTAAATTATATATTTATAAATAATATACTTTACTTAAAATATTTAAAATTAATAAATAATATTATATATATATATATATATATATATATATATATATATATATATATATATACCTATATATATTTTTATTTATAATTTACTTAACTATTAAATATTTTTATAATTAAATTATATTTTATAAATAATAAAGTATACTTAAAACATTTAAAATAAAAAAAATTATTATATATATATATATATATATATTTATTTATAATTTATTTAACAACTAAATATTTTTATAATTAAATTTTTTTATAAATAATATACTATACATAAAATATTTAAAATTAAAATTATATAAAATAAATTTATATATATAAAAATAAATATGTATTTATTTATATATATATATATATATATATATATATATATATATATATAAAGAGCGACCAAGTACTTACGTTAATAAATAAAAATAAAGGCAGCATGAAGGAAGCAGGGATCCCTTACAAAATAACCAAAAATACATCGTAACGCACTCCGTAAGCGGTTCCTCCTCCCACAATTCAACTCGACACTAACCACAAGAAAACACCAAAAGATACATCTCCAAAAACCAATATACTCTAACAAAAACTACCAAAACAGAGTATAAATCATTTAAGACAGTAGACGGCGTAAGGCAAAGTTAAAACGACGGCGATAGTAAATTGACCCGTAGGTGTCGGGTGCCGCAATCGAAACGCTGGAAGACGAGAAATTTCTTGGAGATATACATATGCTCTATTCTAAATCAGCCCCAAAATCTGCCATAAAAAACGTCGCAACTCCATAGAGAGGGTCAAGATAAGCATATATAATGCAACATAAAAAGTTCTTCTTTGCATAATAATCCTAATCGGCCTCTAATGTACCGAAGTAAATGATTTCCGCAAGCCCATAGAGGAAGGCCAAAATAAGCACCAAGGTAACAAAGGCAACAAAAATTTCACAAGAAATCTCCTGGCGAGCCCATTAAAATCTTGGATATGTGGTATATATAAAAATAATTCAGCAAATAGTAGTATCAGCCTTCCCAGAATCAGTGTAAATAAATACACATAACAGCAGCCAACTCTTACACAAAACCAAGAATTATGGAAATAAAACCAAATCCTCGTACTCAACAGCAGTCGGCCAGCATTAACCTATTAAATTCGGGAGAAATGGAAATGCAAAGGCACCACATGTTATACATAATAATAATAATAATAATAATAATAATAATATATATATATATATATATATATATATATATATATATATATATATGTCTCGCACATGTAAAACCCAGTTAGTATATATAACTATGATAAATCTTGCTCCGGCTCCAAAAGAAAAAGAAGGTCAAGAAAATCCTCGTATGTGTGCAATATATATATATATATATATATATATATATATATATATATATATATATATATATATAAACATGCCTCCAGACATATAAATCAAGAGAGCCGAAGAGATGGTAAATCCATATTATCTCCCGTGAGCAATACTAATAAATCCGGGGGTGGGTTATAACCCACCAAAATCTGACCACTTAAAGCACTGACATTCGCCAATCAATTAGCAGGTTTATTCCCTTCCCTGTAGATAAAATTCCAACTGACCGAGAGATGAGAACTTATACGTTTAATGCGGTTTATATAATAACGAATATCCTACGACACATGTTTATTATCGGATAGAGCATGAAATAAAGTGGCAGAATCCATCTCAAAATCAACGCATTGCCAATTGAAATGCGACGCAATAGAGACCACCAACATTAAAGAGTGAGCCTCTGACTGCAAAGGACTATCGCGTTGACACAAGGGGAAGAAAAGAAAAATACATTTTTCATCCGAATTTCTAGCAACTCCACCAACCCCCCGCAAGGGACGGTCTCCAACTCCCATCAACATTAAATTTCACCGAGCCAAGATAGACGACCGCCATCTCACCAAAATAGGGAGTTGCGATAGAAGTCCTGAAACGGCTATATTAACACCATGCTCAAAATAAGCAAGGCCGGAGAAAAAATAGCCTTCATATTGCTCAATCCAAACATCTTGTTAACATAAGCCAAAATATTCGAAAAGATTGTCTTAGAAGTAACAATGGTGCCTTTATGATGAATGGTATCAGGCTTTCCATAAAATCAGCAAATGATAACAAGATATAAGGTTAAAAAATGGTTAGCATGACATTCGAAAGCCCAAAGATCACTTATTTCCCGACCCGAATGAATAAAAGTACTAAACCATTGAATTTCTTTCATCCAAATAGCCAAAGAAAAAGGACACGAATAAATAAATGGCTTAAAGACTCTTCCTTCATCTTACAAAAACGGCATCGAGAGGCTAACCTGAGCCCTTTTCAATTTAAATATTTTACTGCAAGACAAGATATTATGAAAATACGCCAAGCTAAAAACGACATAGATGGAGTTAAAAGCCTCGACCAAATGTTCTTACCCCAATAAGTCAGCTGAAAATGATATAAGTGAGAGTAAACTGCCGAGATCGGCTTATTAGAAATAGATTGCATAGTAGGATAGTCAACCTTATTAAGATCAAAAGGGATGGTAGATATAAAACGTGCATCATCAGCCCCGACAAGTTGATTAAATAACGGAATATTCCAAGACCGATCCAAATCTGCCAAGCTTCGGACTCCAACAAATCATGTTTAGCATCCTTGGTTCAAAGGACGAAATGGACCTGGAGACCAAGTGCATCATGCCAAAACGATATATCACACAACCTGTGTCCCGGTAGTGTGTTAAGATGCCGGCCCAATCTCTCGCAAGAAAGAATTCCTCTTCCACATCCTAGAATCACCCTTCCTCCATACAGCCAAAGAGGGGTGATGATGCTTACAATATTTATCTTGCATAAAGGAGGACCATAACGATTCATGTTTACGAAAATTAAGCTAATGCTTAAAAAGATTAATTTCATCAATGTGGTGAAGTTGTTTGGAAACCCAAACGATCGGCAAAGGTGTAGACATACTTTCTTCCAAGAAAGCCACTTCCTACCCGTGTAAGTACCAGCCCAAAGGAATTTATTAAAGCACCGCTCAATAATTTTCTGAGTGGTAAGTTTAATGGGCATAACCTGTAAACCATACAACGTTAAGCTTTGAAGGAAGCTTCTAAGGACTTTAATGTGACCGCCAAAGGATAAGAACTTATTTTCCAATCAAGAATGCGATTTTTGATTTTTTTCCACAACCTCATCAAGTTGAGTCTGTCTCGTCCTACCCTTAAGCAAATGAACTCCCAAATAATTTAAAGGCAAGAGCCAGAGAGAGCAAACCCAAGATAGTGAGTCACTTCAGAGGATCTCCTACCATCAACAGAATTTCCAAAATATAAATTACATTTGTGAGCATTGAATTTTAACTTCGGAAATGCTTGAAACTCCTCCAAAAATTTGAAAATTTTCTTAATAGAATGTTTGGAAGCGTTGGAAAAAAGAAGCTCCTGATTTTTAGGAAGGATTCTTGAGGTGTTCTTCGTTTTCTTTCAATTCTGTTGAGTTTTGATTGTTTGATCCTTGCTATTTCTTTGGTTTGAAATTATTTCTTTTAATTTCAAAATCTTCTTGCTGCTGTCTTCTGCTTTCCCGGGCTTTATTTTTCAATTCTGGTTATGTTGAATTCTTTTTTTTGAAGATCTACCGGCTTCTTCGTTCATCGGGTTCCGGTTCAAATTTTCCTTTTGCGTAGAGGGTGGTTGGTTTAAATAGACATGGCCGGAGGGCTTCCTGTGGGCAATTGGAGGCTGGGATCAGCTGCTTAGGGCAAGGAAGAAATCGTACCCATGGTGTTCAATCAGCTCGGGACAACTCAAATAAGGAGAAATTCAAAAATCAAGCCACATGGGTGCACTGCCCGGTGGTTTTGAGATCGTGGTGGTCGGCCTACTGTGGGTCATGTCACCCTCAAGGTCGGAGGACCAAAGGCGAGGTTTGTGCAAGCAATTGTATAATGCCAAGTGTAAAGGGTTGACGAAGTGGTAAAGGGAGAAGAGAAATTTTGGGTTCACATGTGTTAACCCATGTATTTTGGGCTTGGTTCACCTTCCCATGGTCCGATTGGGTCAAGGGATCAGCTTGGTCACTGCCATGGAGTGGTGAAGTTCCCATCAAAATAGTTTAAGTTAATTTTCGGTTACGGTGTTGCATTAAAAAAAGGTTAAATGGTCAAGGAGGGCTTAGGAAAGGACTCCTCTTTTCTTGCCATTAATGGCTTGGTGACAAGTCAAACCCCCATGGCTTCATGTGGCTTGTCCATGGCTTGCATGTGGCTCCATTTGGCTCATTCTTGGTTTAGGAAAAGTGAATTCATTTATATGAAAAAGAATTTGAGATTTTATGAATTTAGTGAAAAATTTAGATGGTGCTTGATTTAGGTTGATTTGATGATTGATCTGGGACTTAGGAATTGATTCCAATTAAAGGGATGATGAGAAGGAATTGTCATGTGGGCTTTGGAATGGGTTTCGCTTTGGATTTCACTTTGACGGCTTTCGCATGGTTTGGTGGAGTGGGCTTTTAGATTTCAAAACAAATTTTAGGATGAAAATTTTGCAAAGGATTGGGTCCAATAAGTGTTGAATTTTATTTATGAATGTTTCATGAATGATTTGGAATCAATTTGAAGTGATTTAGAATTGAATCGTTTGAATTGGTCTGGGTAAAGGGGCCAAGGTGGGCCAAATTGTGCTAGCTTGGGCTAAGGTTGGGCTAAAGTTGGATTTGATGTAAAATTAATGTTGAGAAATGTTCATGGGGGTGTCACAAAGAGTTTTCAACTGCTGGGCTGATTGGATTGGGCCCATTTCATAGTTCGGCTAGTCAATTTATGGGATTTCGATTTCTAAGCCAGTTTTGGTGGAGTTCAGGTTCAACTTTGGGCAAATCAAGTTAGTTTTTTGGGATGTTAGAAAGGCTTTTAGAATGACGGGGGCCAATTGGAGTCGATTAGGATTAGCCTGAGCTAGGCTCGGGTCATGGCCAAAATCGGGCTCCAGTTTCAAATTGAACTTGGGTTCAAATGTCAATCAAATTGGAATTAAATTTAGTCTAAATTGATATTGGGGATGTTGAAATTCGTTTAGAATTGAATTGACCAAAATTGAGGTCAATTGGGGTGGTTCTTGCTCACATATCAAGTTCATCATTAAATGTCAAATCGAGGGTATTGGTAAAAGTGGGGAAATTAGCAAAATTGGCCTATGGTGTAGTTAAAAATGAAATTGGAATATTTGGAATTTTCTGGAATTTTTGGGAATTTTCTGAATTTTGGATTTTGGGCTAAGAAGGGCATTTCTAGTATTAGGAGGGTATTGTGGGTACTTTTGGAATCTTTGGTATTTTTGGCTGTGGATGATCAATTTGAGTGGGGGGGAATGTTTAGGATTGATTTTGAGGAATTTTGGGTAATTTAGGTTATTTTGCAAATTTTGGGTAGTTTCAAGGGCTTTAGGTTTAGTAGTGTATGCTCTCGGGTCAAAATCGAAATTCTTGGAAAATGAAGATTAATCAAATTCCAGGATGGAATCACTTGGTTGAGCCATGAAGCCATGAAGCCATGAAGCCATGAAGCCATGAAGCCATATTAAGCTCATATGAGCCATGAGAGGACCCATCGAGGCATTCACCATGTTGGTTCTAACCCTGGGCCCTGTGGCTTAAAGCTAAAGACCATTCATACGAACTACCTACACGAGTCGTGTCAAGTTGGGTGAGAGTGTGGTTTTAGGACTTGGAATGTGTGTGATAGTGTAGTGTATGTGCAAGCCAACCCTCACCAGACCAGCCACCTGTGGTACTTTACGGGCCAAAGATCCTATGTGGAACCATTCCTTAAACTCCACATTCGATTTCAACCCTCTAGGTGATTAAGGGTCTACAATCAAGGTTAAGGGGTTTTACAGGGAGTCAAGAGGTGTTTGAACATCTAAAGGGTGGGTTCCACTTCTAGTCCTCTAAGATTAGTCAAAGAAAAGCCGTGCGCGAGATCCTAAGTACTAAAGAGAAGCAAAGGACCTCATCAAAATGAGGTAACAAATGGACCCCCTTAATAGGCGTGGTGTGCTAACCAAGACACCGCACGTATTAGCTTTGACCGAAGAGATCAACAAAACCACAAATGATGTCCAAGTGATAAACTTGTGACGGGCAAGAAATTCCCGCCCTGGGAGTATCAGCATATTTTCAAGACCTAGATTCCCGAACTCTCACTGTGGGACTGAAGAGAACTCCAAATCATAAGATCCGGGAATTCAATTAGATTTTGGGCTTACTTTAAATTTCAAGTTTCACGTAGTTTGATTTCGATTGAAGTTTAATTTGAAATCGATTTAACGAAATTTTTTAATTTGAAATTTGATTTGAAACGAGAATTCGAAACCCGGTTTCAACCCTGGAGTGCGAAGAGAACTAGAATTTGTGTACCATCCTCGCAGTGAGAATCGCAGTTTAAGTATCAACGGAAAAAGGATGAGAATCATAATTTAGGTATTGATCTCGAGAGAGTGATTTGAAATTTAAGTATTAAAACCCGAAAGAGGAGAACTGAAATTAGGTATCGATCTCGATGAGAGTCGGAATTTAGATACCGACCTCGACAAGAGAATTGAAATTTAGGTATTCAAATTTCAAAAATTAGAATTGAAATTTAGGTATCAATTTGAAAGAGAATCGAAATTTAGGTATCGATCTCGAATGAGAGTCGGAATTTCAGTACCGATCTCGAAGGAAGAGAACTGAATTTAGGTACCAATCTCGGAATTTAGAATTGAAATTAAGGCATCAATTCGAAAGAGAATTGAAATTTAGGTATCGAACTCGAATGAGAGCCGAAATTTAGGTACCGACTCGAAGGAAGAGAACCTGACTTTAGGTACCAGTCTCGGAAATTTAGAATTGAAATTTTGATATCAATTCGAAAGAGAATCAAAATTTAGGTACCGATCTCAAATGAAAGTCGGAATTTAGGTACCGAGAAGAGAACTGGAATTTAGGTACCAGTCTCGGAAATTTAGAATTGAAATTTAGGTATAAATTTGAAAGAGAATCGAAATTTAGGTATCGATCTCTAAGGAGAGCTCAATTTAGGTACCGACTCGAAGGAAGAGAACCGGAATAGTACCGTCAAAATTAGAATTGGAAATTTAGGTATCAATTCGAAAGAAAATTCAAATTTAGGTATCGATCTTCAACGAGAGTCGAAATTTAAATATCGGACAAAGAAGAAGAGAACCGGAATTTAGGTATCATCTCGGAATTGGAATTGAAATTTAGAAGATTGACCAATGAGGACCATTGTGTATCGATTCGAATGAGAGTCGAATTTAGGTACCAACCCTCGAAGGAAGAGAAATGGAATCTAGGTACTCGGGCCTTGGAATTTAGAATTGAAATTTTGGTATCAATCGAAAGAGAATCGAAATTTAGGTATCGATCTCAAATGAGAGTCCGAATTTAGGTACCGACCCTGAAGAAGAGAACTAGAATTTAGGTACCCGCTCCTAAATTTAGAATTGAAATTTTGCATCAATTCGAAAGAGAATCGAAATTTATGCAGACGATCTCGAACGAGTCGAATTTGCGCATCGACTCGAAGGAAGAGAACTGGAATTTAGGTACCAATTTTCGCAAATCTAGAATTGAAATTTAGGTATCAAAATTTGAAGGAGAATCGAAATTTAGGTATCGATCTCGAAGGAGAGCTCGAATTTAGAAATTGATCAAGGAAGAGAACCGGAATTTAGGTACCAAGCTCGTAAAATTAGAATTGAAATTTAGTTATCAATTCGAAAGAGAATCGAAATTTAGGTATCAATCTAGAATGAGAGCTCGAATTTAGGTACCGACCTCGAGGGAAGAGAACCGGAATTTACATTCGCCTCGAATTTAGAATTGAAATTTAGGTGTATCAATTCGAAAGAGAATCAAAAATTTAGTGTATCAATCTCGAATGAGAGTCAGAATTTAGGTACCGACTCCTCGAAGGAAGAGAACCGTAATTTAGGTACCAAATTTCGGAATTTAATGAGAAATGGAAACCGGTTCAATCTCAAGATTTGATCTATGAAAAGGGGCCCGCCTCATGCCATCGTAACAAAATCGAACAAAGTTTGTGGCTCCTTATCAATAGAACTAGTCGATCCTCTAAGACACAAAAGAAAAGGAACTGAAAGGAGCCGGTAAGTGTACCAAGCCGAAAAGACTTCGACTTAGCAATAAGTCGAGGAAACTATTCAAATTTCAAAAGAGTTTCAAACAAATTTCAATTGAGAGAAGAACTGAAAGGTTCGAATCAGAGGATTCAGATCGGAATTCAATTTGAGATTTAGATTCATTTTGTTTGTCTTTTAAAGATCCCATTTTTTTATTTTGTGTTGTTTATTTAGTGTTCATGTGAATTTGAAGTTCATTTGAATATTCAGATTTTTAGGAAAAATTCTCATTTATGTTCTTTTCTTTTTTTGTTCTTCGTTCAAAGTTCATTTAACTCTAATGGCGTTTCCTTACCAATTTGCACAAAAAGAGGTGAAGACAAAATATGACGTAGTCGTTTTCTATTCCAATTTGTCGAAAGTACATCATACAACTCGATCTCGTCATGATGACATTTTCCTCGTAAAATTTAATGTCTTATACAATCCATGTAAATCCAAAAATGGATTGTGTAAGATTCTTGTTGATCCATCCAAAAGTGTCCGTCAAAAATCCATGTCCGAATAGTAAGGAACACGGCACAATATCACCTTCCAAGCCACCCTCGGGCAGGAATGCCGCATGGATGTGCATTGGAGCCGTGCTATCCCCCATGTAACTCACGCCGTAGGGCCGGAGACTCTCCAATTTTGGATCTGGTCAAAGTGGTAAGGCATTTTTCTATCGTCCATTCTTCTAAAAGTAACTGAGATCTGCTCCACATGCACTCCTGGAATGCAATGCTTGCCAATGTCCGGCTTCCGTTTCCTTTAACACCAGATCGAACCTACCTAAGAGGGTATCTCCACCGACCCTCGGAACCACTGTGGCCTACAATCCGGAGGTCAGATCCGAACATGATGTTACACCGCTCGAGGATTGACACCGTGCGTAATGGTCTAACAAAGTCATGATGGTCTATATGCGCGTATGCAAATACCAGAGATGTTGATAATGCAATGTCATATGCAACTGGCAGCAATACCCTCCATTTTATCATCCTTTTCACCATTCTCTTGATGACTCTTAGCATTGATCCACCTCACCGTGACTATATCCCCGTGATTTTCCGTCCGTGGCAAAATTATAGCAACATCCGCATTGGATTGTAACTCTTCCCTTTCCCGACATCCATCTTCGGGGGTTTTGAATATGTTCTTTCTCTCAAAGCGCGCCGACCCATTTTCTACACCAAAGATGCAGCCTACAATTTGTTGTTGCTCATAATCCGAGAAAACATCCGTATGCAGCTCGAGGCTTTCCAAGATGTCGACCCTCTTGTTTCCAATTCTTTCAAAGTATTTACAGTTGGTTTTCTTCTAACTATTGTGATTTTTTTCCAAATTTCGTATTCTCGGGATTATCCGAAGTCCCTGCGGTATAGTAACATACCTGGGATGTATGGCTCAACCCCGCACGTTCTTCGCATGTCTCGCCTCCTCGTGATAGTCTCTCTATAGGGACATCCTCCCGTGTCGCTTTCGCAACAAGACTCTTCTGATCCCAAGACGTATGCTCGTGTCGGTACCGACTCTATTTTTACTTTCCTTGGTATTTCTTTTATCTCACTCCGACCTTCTTGGAGTTGACTTTCTTCTTTCCGGTTCCCGACGAACCGGGGCCTCCTTGAGCATTTGCACTAACGGTATCCACTCGTCTGCTTATACTTCGATCTTTTGCTAACTGCTAACATTTTGCGACTACGACTATTCTTATTTCTTCTGCATTGCAGTTACGTAGCTCTCCTTACCCCTTGAATTTCTAAGGGCGCGGCGCTGACAAGCCTACCCCACATCGTGGCAACTACGGACTTAATTTTATTATCTTCTCTCAAGTCACATGCGCGGCGTTTGCTTTTCTTTCTTGTTGCTAGATTGGTGGCTCGTGCCACCCATTTTCATCACCGTCCTCCGGGTCATGGCCTTCTCGATCAACTCGGGATCCAATCATTTTCTTTTGTATTGTAAGCCGGCTGGTGTGAAGTCCAGCCACCCCTTAATACCGCTCCATCCTTCAATTTTTCATCAAGTGCCAGACTCACTTCATTTCTAAAGCTTTGAACCAACTACCCGTTTGACATTTCCTTGCAAAAATAAGGAAAGGATCGTAGGTTGTACTAAGAACAAGAATAATAAGAAAATCACTTAAAAATTCATTCACTTTTAAATTTAAAGGAAGTAGAACAGATGAAAATATCGTGAATGAATGGATTTAAAAGGAAAGATTGACATTTTATTATTATGGTTTCCCATGTTTTCTTTAACATTTTTGTTGATGAGATTTTTTTTTATCATCCATTTTATTTTTTGTTTTTGGTTCGACCCGCCATAGTGATTACTTCACCCGTGTTTCCTGTGATAAGATTCTACTTTAGAGGTCATCCTTCAAACACTGTTGCGTAATACTTTACCGTCCATTTCCATCGGAAACATGGGTCGTTCTCCACGGTCTACCGCCTGGCAGGAACCTCCCGAGTAGACCTGCCCCGACCACGAATGGCCCTTCCCATGTGTTGGTTCAATTTACCACCTATCTTGCGATGCAAGAATAGGTCTTCCGAGAACAAGAACTAAGTCACTGACTCAATGTCCTTAGACGACTGGGCTTATCAGCGGGCTCCATCATCTTGGCTTGATACAGCTCCAAATTCGTTGTGCGGAAAGTCTCTTTCCCCTTCCAAGCTTTCCACCTCTCTTTCCAGTCACAATGTCCTGCATTTTCTTCTATAGTGATCTTTTTCCGCAACTTCACTCCGCAGTGACGGAAGCCGAACTTCAGGCAAGACTCGCCTCGGACCCGTACACTAAAGCGTAAAGCGTAGACTGAGTAGGAGTCTTAAAAGTCGGCCCGCAGGCCCATATGGCCCAACAACTTCTCGTGCAAATTTCTCTTTATGTTTCGTTCAAAGTTTTTTTTTTAAATTTGAAACGAGAGTTTTATTAAAAGCTCTCGCCAAGCCGTCATTTCGTGTAGATCTGAGCATCGCCAATCGATCCCGTGTCTTCTTACAAAAATTGTTAATCTTTGTGTTTTTGAATGCGTACCCATTATCCTCAGCCGGATTCGCGCGGTAACCCAAAACGTACAACTTGGTTCTCAAACCGCACACGGTGTGCTCACTGAGCAAGGCTTCTCGCCCATTTAGAAAAGTAGTCCGTAGAGTTCGCCTATAGAAATTGTCGGCGAATTTTAGATTTTAAATTTGATTTAAATATATATATATAATTTAGAAAGTAGCATTTGATTTTGAAAAATAATTTTAAGTTTGAAAATTTTAAGATATGAAATCAAACTGATCCCACATCCCGAATAGTTTATATAAACGAGCACCACACCACAAATGTATATCTATCCAGGAGAATGGATGACACATCGCTGATGACGGGCTCGATTAAATAAACTAGAAGATTTGTGACATCCGTTTGGCTTGCGAATTAATTTTATAAGCTCGACAAGTTCCCATGTTTAATATAAAGGAATTAAGCTGGGTTTATATTACTCTGGTTCTTAAAAGCTCCCTATAAGCGGTAAGCCCTCATAGTTAATTACATCTTAAATGACGGGAATCATTTAAGAAAACTCTCGATAATGATTAGTGGTTTTGCTCTAAAAAATTTCAAATTTTAAAGTTTTCAAAGGATTGGATTTTTGAAATTTCAAAAGGGATTAGCTCAAATTTGGAACATTTTATTTCAGGAGTCCAAAGGAAGAAAAGTAGGAGAAGCTGAAGATCCAAGAAGAATCTTGGCAACTTCCCAAACTATCCTATTATTTGGTTTCAATTTGGGATTTTATTTAATGTTTCAATCCTGCCAATTTTAATTAATTAGGAATTATATTAGTATGACATAATCATACAAACAGCCTCGAAGATGTGAGGGTTTATATCGTACCAAACGACTACCTCGGAGTCCTAAGACCGGTTAGGGCTTAATTTACATAACATGATTATGCAAATGCCTAACAAAAGGGTTAAGGATTTATGTCGCACTAGGAAAACTACCTCGAAATCCTACTGCTTGGTTGTTTAATTCTAGGAATGTTTAGTCGATGTAGAGTTGTTTCATTGACGAAGATGGCAGTGCTTACCCACCGTGCTCCAAGCTCCTTATTATCGCAGATGTTTAGTTTTAAGTCATAAATCAAAGGATGTGAGAAGTGTTTTAGTTTAGTAGAAAATCTTAAAATCTAAGTGTTTTTTTTAGTGTTTTAATTATAACAAATCTTAAAGTTGATTAAACGGAACCGATTAAGATCCCACTTGCTCGATCATCCCGCACCGTTATTTTCATCGAATTCACTTGAGCTCGTATGAATCTGCTAAACTTAATCGAATGAGTTCCACACTTTCATTTAGACTGTGGAAATCCCATTAAGCAACACGCGGGTTACATCATCCGAGGTATTCCCGATCATTCAACGAGACGTTTTAATTTAGTTGTAGTTGTAGATCCGTTTTGTTGGTGATTAAATTTTGAGTTGTTTAAACATGCTGGCTCGATCATTTTCATGCATTTACAAGTATAGGAAAGTAAGACATTTAATAAATTGCTAAATGTAAATTGCAATAAACTTAAAAGTGTACCTAGTGAGCATTCTTGATATTTTAACCTCCACTTGAAATACACGTCAGAGCAAATACCTAGGTAAAACTAAGGGATAGTTTTGGTTATCTACAAAAATCCTAATCCTATCACTAGTCAATTCCTATGACGTCTAGGTTCATCTATTTTATTAAGGATGATTTTCTTCACCAATGAACAATAAAGTCTCACTGTTCTTTTAAAACATCACATCAAGTTAGAGAAGTGTTCAGAACTGAATTCTGAACATCTTCTTAAACATTTTAGGGATTGTCTTAAGTTCGGTTAGTTTATCATGGTGATGTATCAATCATCCGTGTTGCTTCTTACTCGCTGAATTAGGATGTTTGATTATCCTCGTGAATAAGCGTGACATTTCATTTAACGCTTCATTTAAGAGTTATGATAATGAAAGCCTTTAGGGGCAAAGTGGTTCATTAAAGACTTAATTGAAGTTTTGAGTTGAAGATTTAAAGTGATTCCTAATTTGGTTATAAAGTTTTAGTTGTTCTTTTTAAATGTTTTAAATTGTTTTAAGTTTGAAAAAGTGTTCAAATCGCTTAATTCAATTAAGTTTTATTATTTCAGATGGTCTTGACATTTTAAATTAATTTTAAATATTTCAATTATGGGTTGTTCCGAGTTAACATTAATGTTTCAAATTTATTTTAATTTAAGTTTTAAACAATTTTAGATTAGTTTTGATATTTTAAGTTACCTTTAATTTAATTTTCTTACTTCAAATTGGTTTTAATGTTTTAAGTTTTAGTTTAATTATGAATTTTTTAGATTATCTTCTTTTCATTAGTTTCAATTATCATTTTATAGCTTAATTAATTAATAAGAACTTAATGATATTTAATTAAATCATTGATTAGGTATTCAATTTCAAAGTATTAGAATCTTCTTACATCAAAATCCCTTAACTTTATTGATTTATTTCTTAATTATCTTACAAAGTTTAATGATTAGATTCATTAAGGCTTATTCTTTTAAATGTTTAAGGTGATTAATGAGTTTCCACCCCTTAACTACTTTAGTTTCAATCATCCAAATGGAAAATCAAGATCAAATATTTTACCCTTCCCTTTGGTTGAGCCTAAACATATATTAAGGTTAAAGTCTTTTAACTACCTTAATGCCTCTCGAACTTGTTCATCCCATAACTCATCAAATTAGCTCTCAAATGAACTTGAAATTGTTTTATGTCACCTTACTCACATAAAATAAAATTTGGAAGGATCTTACCCAAATAAAGTATGATGTTGTCTGTTTTGTCTGTCTTGGAGTAATTCCACAATCATTCAACGTCTTGACCACGATTAGATGTATCTCGCAAAGGCGCACCGAGAAGTTCGTATGAGAATTTAGGAATAAAAATAGAGTGCTAGGTATACACAAATGCTATAATGAATAAATAAATAAAATGATTATGCGACTGGTGTGATACTTGGAAGATTTACCTGCAATCAACTTAATTCTTTTGTATCAATATATCTTACACTTAAGCTTTCATATTTACATATACATTACTAAAATCCTAAATATTATATCAAAATATCATGGCTCTTTTTCAATTTTTAAACTAAAGACATTTTTCTTCGTATAAGTTTCGATAATGCCGAAATACTTGTGTTTGTAAATGTAAAAATTCAAGTTTGAGATATGTGCGTACATAAGAATTGGGTGTAATGTATGCAGATTACTCTAAATTTAAAATAATGATATATATATTTTAGATGACATGAGTGATATATGTGATACAAATATAAAATGTTAAATTTAAATGTTAGAAACATAAATGCATAAGAATCGGGTGTAGCCACATGCAAATATTAAAATTTAGGTGATGTATATAAAATATGCAAGAATCGTATGTCGTGAAATTTCCGACCTAAAATATGTTTGTAACCTCATACAATTAAATATGTTTATTAATCATCAGGCGATCAAATTATATGAAACTATGTATATTAATTTAATGTAGAAAATAAAGAGCTTGAATTTTATATTTAAACTCCATGACCTCAAAATTATGGGTTATTTGAATATATATAGTTCTCTTATATTTACATATTTAACATTCAAACTTTCATATTTAGTTATACAAAACATATCAAAAATATTATTTTTTATATCCTTAGAACATATAAAATATTAAGTACATAATCATGTGCTGTAGAGGATTTACATGCATACCCACCAATTCTAATGTGCACGTTTATCTAGCACCTAAACTTCAATTTGTATTTATTTGTGAGAAAGTTTATTTTACTATTTTAAGATTTTTAACAGAAATAATTTTTTTTTAATATGATATGAAATATGTGCTATAAATGTAAAAGGCAAAAGTTAGGTGTTAAATATGCAAAATACATAAACAATGAGTGGTATACATATAAAGTTTGTAATCATAATATATTCACATATCCTACATCCAAGCTTTAATTTATACATATCTGCCACAAAAATCTTAATCCATGAAACAAGAATTAATTTAAATAAATTATAAGATTTCAAACCCATGAAATAAGGATCAACTTTGATGGACTACAAAGACTCCAACTCATGTAGTAAGAACCAAACCAACAAACTACAGAATCCCCAAAAATTCTCAATCAAACAACTCCGAGGCTATAGTTAATAACCACAAAGATAAGGCATCCAACAACAAGGTTTTCATGCATTCAAAGATAACTGAATGGTAGAGAAATCAACTTTTAAAGCAGAGACAAAGATGAGGCATCGTGCAGTGATAACGTTTTGATTCGTACCAAGTGGAGAGCTCGTAGCAACTTTGGTAGACTGATAAAGTAATTAGGATCTCAGCCCCTTCGTCTCCTGCAATTTCTATTGTTGCTATTGGAAGACCACCATAGATTTTAGACGGTCCGGATTAGCTCCTCTCTCATTTGACTCATTTCCTCCTCTTTCGTTTTAAGCTTCGAGATGCGTTGTTGATGTAGCGGTGTACCCAAATTTACCTCTCAAAAATACACAAAAAAGATTGGTATGAGAATTACATTCGATGAAAGGTCGAACAAATAAGTATACAAATGTGTATTAAAAAGTATGCATAAAGTCAAATGTAATGAAGATCTACGTCATTTAATTCCAATGCCTTTGCACATATAACACTTGGGCTTCACTCATTTACCTAACACTCAATTCTTATGTATTTACACATCTAGTATCCCTATTTCATGTTTAAAACATCCCAATCCAATGAATGATCAAAAGCACATGGTTGACCAAAAGTAGCAAGAAAACAGGTATTTACTATAACATATTTAAGTCTTCCAAATATTGAATCGTTGACTTCAATTTAACAATTACCTCTTTATAAATATATTTGTTTCTTTGTTAAATCAATAGACCGTTTAAACCACATGATGATGTACAACTTCCAATAATTAAAGAAACAAATAAAATGTATATTATTTCAGCCAAGCTCGAAAAACGCATTCTTCAAGATCATAAAAAGAAAAATATCTGCAAGTTTTAAACCTCCAGCTAACTTAAGCAAAAGGATTTCAAATTAGATTCAAATTAATCACAATGAAGTATTAATCCAAATGTGCACATTAATTCTAAAGCTTTCATCTCCATATGATAAGTTCACATAGCTTAAATTGATTAGGAAATTCAAGAAAAGTATTATTAAGAACATTCCTCGTTTCCAAGAGGATTCACTCAACTATTTGCACAAAGATTTTGTACTTGTCTTATATCATGAGTTTTCGTCGTCATTTGAGACCTGCAATCTTTTTTTTAATTTTATTCATGAAAGGAAAAATCTATGCCACAAATAAATTTAAAAAGATTTTCCCGACATCAAACTCATGAATGTGAATGCATAAATGAAATTTGGTATGAGCAGAATTATTCCTTCACGAAGAATGGTCCGACTTAGCTATCACGCTCGCTAGACTTCTCTTAACATAGCCTTGTGAGGAGTAGCTATCATCGAGGCGAACCCAGATTTACCTTTTACATGTGATGAATACTATTTCGCTTGCAATCGTTGGAGTTTAATAAGGCTCAAATGCAAGAGAGTTTGTTGGTGTCCCGTCCGCGCTCCGACGTACCTCGCAAGGAACACAAAAAAAAATTGACATGAGAATATTATAAGACTACATAAATATATATGCAAGGACGCATTTCAATAAACATGCAAATGACCAAGTGTATTAATTATGCATATCACCCAATTACAATGCACTTGCACATCTAACAATTAAGTTCCATTTATGCTCATAACACCCAATTCTTATGTATGGAAATCTTCCTAAAACTTAATCCTCCTACACATCAAAGATTCTTCCTCCCTCATTCATTTTTGAATCAATTCATTCCTTCTGCTGCGATGAATTAGCATCATAAAATCTTTTTGAAAAAGCAGGATGGCATTTAATCCATAAACATCATCCTCCTTGAATAACGAAGTAAGGAATAATGATGGATCAGTGAACCAATGGTTTATAATTGAACTCCAATCATAGACTAACGAAAGAAACTCATCACAAGCCAAATAGTAGGTCAGTTGTCATGTAGGTAAAATTAAAGTTAAGGTGTTAGATACGTAAATGTGAATGTTTGGGTGTTATGTATATAAAATAATTCAAATTGAGTGTTGTATATGCAAATATGCTGAATTGTATGCACCAACGGAATCTAAATGCTTTGAAAAGAATTTGTACTTCTTAGTATTGAATAAATCCACTATGGGACTAAAAGTAAGAGGCTTCAGGCAGAACTCATAAAAGAGCTGAAAAAACCAAATTCAAGCAGTAGAGTTTATTTCGGGTTTTAAAAGCTTCTCCGAATTATCAAGAATAACCTTCAAACAACTGAAGTGATATTTTAGCTGTAATAGAGTTTTTTTTTATTTTTTATTTTTTTTTATTTTTTTATTTTTACAGGACCATTTACATCAAACTTGAGAAGCAAAATATGGAAGTTTGGAGCAGGCTTTCTAATTTTACCAATTATAAGCTGCATTATAAGAACACCAGGGTCATCTTGTATAACTGTTTCAGAGATCAGATTAGGTGCAAACAAGCATGGGAAATGAGCAAACAAGCAAGAATACCCAGCAAATAAGCAAGGAAATCTTGCAACACGGAAAGAATATGGAGAAACCAACAATAAGATCAAGTAAATCAACCAGAATATCAAGCAAACCGCAAGGATATCCACCAAACAAGCCAAAATACTACGAGGACCAGCGACAAGGCCAAACAATCCAGTAAGAAAAGAAAATAAATCGAACAACCAAGTAAGAATGATGAGCAACTAAGTAGAAAATTGAACGATCAAGCCAAAATGACGAGAAATCGAGCCAACGCTAACTTGTCGAGGACAAATCGAAGTAAAGATTAGAAAACAAACACAAACAGTAGACCTTGAGTTCTCGAGGCCAAAAGCCTTTCCCGATTTTGAGAGAAGGAGAAGATTCAGGAGAGGGAGTGGTGGCCGAATCAGAGAGGAAAGTGTCGCCTGCTGTAGGGGTGAGGAAAGGGGAATGTGGCTCTAGGCTCCCCACCAAAGAGGGTTCTCAAGAGGTGACGGAGGAGTATAGTGTTGTCGGTTGTGAGGAGTCGAGAATGAAGCATGTAGAGGCGAGGGTTTCGGCTGTGTGGGGAGAACTTTCGGTCGAATGATAGTGTTGTCGGCTGTATGAGAGGAAATGTGAATGGGGAGCCCTAGGGTTTATGCGTGTATGAGATATTTAAATAGGAGTCTTTTTTCTTTTTTTTTTTAATTTTAAATAGCATGCATTGATTTCCATGCAATTTACTCGTGCACGGAACACTAACAAAATGGATATCCTACCCAGTTAAAATCGACGTTCCGGACGCAACGGCGCAGTCCGTTTCATCATCCTAGGTCGTTCGGACAACCTCGTTGACGGTCACGCTCAAAACAAGTGGAATGTGGATTTTGATAAAATCGGGTCAAATCGACAAATTTCACTTACGGTGTAGTTGAACAAAATGAAATTGAGAATATTTGGGATTTTCTGAAATTTTTTGGGAATTTTTGGAATTTTTAGATTTTAGGTTAAAAAGGGTATTTTGGGTATTTGGAGGATATTTGGAGGGTATTGGGGTATTTTGGTGGGTTTAGGGTTTAGAATGTGTGTGAGAGTGTGATGTGTGCAGGTCAACCCTCACCAGACCAGGCCACCTGTGGCATTCCTAGGCCAAAAAGTCCCATAGGGAACTCATCATTTAAACCTCCACATTTGATTTCAACCCTCTAGGTGATTAGGGGTCTACAATCAAGCTTGTGGGGTTTGCAGGGAGTCAAGAGGTGTTTGAACTTCTAAAGGGTGGGTTCCACTTCTAGTCCTCTAAGATTAGTGATCGCTGAAAATTTTATTAAGAAATTCATACCAATTTTTGATGAAATTGCACTTTAAAGAAGGGTATTTTCTTTATTTTATTGCAGGAATGAAGAATTTAGGTGATAAAAGCAAAAATCATAAAAAGGAGCGAATTTGGAGCAAAATCATGCAATTTGTGCTAAGTCGCTGACGGCGAGATCGAGCCCGCCGACGGCGAGGTTACAAGGAGACATTTCTGAAGGAATTATAACTGTCTCACTGACAGCGAGCCCGAGCCCGCTGACAGCGAGCTAGAGCATTTTGAAGATCTTCTAGAAACCTCGCCGACAGCGAGGTAGTTCGTCGCCGACGGCGAGATAGTTCAAATGGTGCAGATACATTGAACCTGGACACCTTTTGAAGGGATGCTTACGCACCTCTCGGTCCTTCGCTCACCTCATATATAGAAGCCAAAATTTAGTCTTTAGAGTCCGGTCTATGTGTGCAGTTTTGTGTCTTAGCGTGTGTCTTAGAGAGTCCTCGAGTGTTATAAGTGAGTATTTAGTGAGTTAGTGAGTTTTTAGTGAGTTTTGTCTGTATCGGAAGGAAGAGTCAAAGGAACTGCGAGAGTCCGTCTGGGATAAATTGAGATAAGTATTTGTATTTATTATTTTTTTAACTTTAAATGAAATCCATGCTTAGTTTAGTTTCCATGCATTCTGAGTAGTTTATTTAGTCTTTCTCCCTGTTTATGAAATTAAGTGACTTGATGAAATTAAAATAGAGATACTTTTATATATTAATAAATTATGATAATTTTTACTTAAAACTTAATTTACTTTCAAACTGCCATTTCGATTTGTTAAAATATGTTGATTATCAACTATAGTAAAAATTACATCCGATATTCGGGAATTCAAAAGCCTTGGAAGGAGGGTGCAAATAAATAGGGAAATAATATCACTAGGCGTAGAATCGAGCATTTTAGTGTGATAGACTAAAATATTCAATTCGGTCCCATTGCTTCGAGAGTCGAAGTGTAGATGTTAGCCCTCGGGCGAGGGGAACGTGGAGCTCAAGTGGCAGTCGGTATCCTCCCGACTTAGCCGCTGATTCGGCAATTAAACATAGGATTAGTCAATATTCCTTACACTGGACCAAAGGGTAAAGAATAGGAATGCTCCTATTTGTCACAATACCTTAACATTATCTATTTAAATTCATCAATCACTTAAATTTCTAAACAAGGGGAAAGATACTTTTTCTGAATAGTTAAGACTTATTTAGCAATTAGCTTTATTTACTGCACTTTCAATACATATTAATTTTCTACTTAGTTAATTTATCTAATTAAAATACTTAGTTTACTTTATTGTGCTTAAATTCAGAATTCCAAATTTTCGTATATTATTATTATTATTATTATTATTATTATTTTAAAATTAGCTGTTATTTAATTTTTTCTTTCCCCGTGGGATCGATAACCAGGACTCCACTGTAGCCCCGTATTACTTCGATACGATACGTATACTTGCGTAGCATCCACAACATAAACAATTACAATTCTATACATATAATATAGCGGGGTCAAGTTTTTGGCTTCGTTGCAATCAAATTAAAATATCATAATATAAATTTGTCGGTCAAGTTTTTGGCTTCGTTGCAATCAAATTAAAATATCATAATATAAATTTGTCGGTCAAGTTTTTGGTGCCGTTGCCGGGGAAAGTAAGAAACATTTACTAAAGTAACGGACTATTTTAAAATAATCATAATAAATAAATTAATATTTATTCAAAAATTGTATGCGCAAATTTGGACACGAAAAATTAATACCTTACGATTCTGAATTAGAGCGTACAATTAAAAGAATTAGAAAACAAAAGGAACAAATTATAAATTTAACACAAATGGCGAATATTCCTGAAATTCAAAATATGAACCAACAAAGACCATTAAGAGATTATGCCAACCCTACATCAGATGAAATTCATTTAACTATTCAAAACCCTGATGTAGTTGCTAATTCATTTAAACTTAAACCTGCAATTATCCAAATGGTACAAAACAATCAATTTAGTGGTTCACCTACTCGAAGATCCTAACTTACATCTTGCTAGTTTTCTAGAACTTCTGTGCTACTTTTAAATATCAAGGAGTATCCGACGATGCTATAAGACTTAGACTTTTTCTTTTTTCATTAAGGAATAAGGCTAAAATGTGGTTAATTCGTTAAGCACTCTAGATCTATTAAAACTTGGGAGAATTATCACAAAAATTTCTATCCAAATATTTTCCACCATCTAAAACTCGCTAAGTTTAGAAATGATATAACTTCTTTTTGTCGGTTAGATGGAGAATCAATATATGAATCTTGGGAGAGATTTAAGGAACTTCTTAGAAATGCCCACATCATGCGCTACCAGATTGGCCGATTATTCAAACCTTTTATAATGGATTAGTAGAATCTTTAAGATCAATCATCGATGCCGTCATCGGAGGTTCATTAATGTCTAAACCATTTGATGAAGCTTATGCACTAATCGAAGAAATGACAACAAATAATTTCCAATGGCTTGCTGATAGAGTAAATCCAAAAAAAATAGCCAGCATTCATGAAAATTATGCAATATCTATGTTAGCTTCTCAAATTGCTGCTATATCTAAGAAATTAGATCATTTTGGAATGAACTACTCTCCTACTTTAGAAGAAAACTCATCTCGGACAAATCATAGAATCTCAATCTAATTATGAAACTTTAAATGCTATTAATAATAGAACTAATAACCCTTATTCAAACTATTATAATCTCGGTTGGAAAACTCATCCAAATTTTAATTGGAATAACACATCTAATCAACAATGGATGAATCAACCTAATCAAACAAATCCAAACTATAAACCTAATTACCCACTCGGATTTAATAACAATAACCCTCAATTCAAAGATAAAAAATTATCTATGGATGAATTAATTTTGAATATGGGTCATCAACTACAAAATCAAGGTCATCAACTACAAATTCAAGGAAATCAATTACAAATTCAAGGAACATCTATTAAAAATATCGAAACTCAACTTCGACATATTGCTATCGCGCTAAATAATAGAATACCTGGAACTTTTCCTAGTAATGTGGAAATAAATCCTAAAGATCAAGGAAAAGAACAAATTAAAGCAATACAACTAAGGAGTGGAAAATAATTAGAACCTCAAATTCAAAAAGAACTTAAAAGCCAAAAAGAGGAAGTGGAAATTGAAAAGGAAACAATTCAACAAGATTCAAACTTGGAACATCCTTTAATACTTATGAAAATTTCTGTTGAAAAACCTCCACCACCATTTCCTTAACGACTAGCTCAACATAAAAAAGATAAACAATTTTCTAAATTCCTTGAAATACTAAAGAAATTAACAATCAATATACCTTTTGTCGAAGCTTTAGATCAGATGTCAAATTATGTAAAATTTATGAAAGATATTCTAAATAAGAAAAGAAAATTCACCGATAATGAAACGACCGCACTTAACGAAGAGTGTAGTGCTATTATTCGGAAGAAGCTTCCCGAAAAATTGAAAGATCCCGGTAGTTTCACTATACCCCGCGCTATAGGAGAAAAATTTTATGGAAAGCTTTGTGTGACTTAGAGCAAGCATCAATCTAATGCCTCTATCGATTTTTAAGAGATTAGGATTAGGAAAAATTACACCTACTTCGTAACCCTTCAATTAGCCGATCGTTCTGATTACCTATCCTAAGGGAGTTATCGAAGATGTGTTAGTAAAAGTGGATAAATTTATCTTCCCAGCAGATTTTATTGTTTTAGATATTGAGGAAGATAAAGAAATTCCTATCATTTTAGGAAGACCATTTTTAGCTACCGGAAAAGCTATGATCGATGTTCGAAAGGAGAATTAACTATGAGAGTAAATGACCGAAAAGTTACCTTTAATATTGCAAAATCAATGAAATATCCTACGCTAGAAAAGGATGATGAATGTTTTCAGATGGAAATACTTGAACATTTACAACAAGAACATTTTAAGGAATATTACGAAGATAAATTAGAAAAAGAAAACACTGAATTAATTGAAGATAATAATGAAGAACTAGATTATATTCAGGAAAGATTTGAATTTTTGGATAATGCTGAAAACACTAACAAGAATTATTAAACCTCCTGAACTTGAGCTAAAAATATTACCTGATCATTTGAAATATGCTTATTTAGGTAATTCTTCAACTTTACCAGTTATTATTTCATCTGCATTAAACGAATCTCAAGAACAAAACCTTTTAGGAACTTTAAAAAAATATAAGAAAACTTTTGGTTGGACTTTAGCAGATATTAAAGGAATTAGTCCTTCAATCTGTATGCATAGAATTATTTTAGATGATGAACATAAACCTAAAACAGATCCCCAAAAGAGATTAAACCCGATAATGAAAGAAGTAGTTAAGAAAGAAATTTTAAAATGGCTAGATAATGGTATTATATATCCTATTTCGACGATGCTTCGGTAAGCCCAATTCACCGTGTTCCTAAGAAGGGAGGAGTGACCGTCCATCGCTAATGAAAATAACGATCTTATTCCTATAAGACAAGTTACTGGTCAGCGTATATGTATCGATTATAGGAAATTAAATACCGCTACCAGAAAGATCACTTCCCTTTACCATTTTTAGACCGTATGTTAGATGAGATTAGCCTGGACATAAGTACTTTTGTTTTCTAGATGGATACACCGGTTATCATCAAATACAAATTGCTCCCGAGGATCAAGAGAAAACTACATTTACTAGTCCTTATGGAACTTTCGCTTTTCGAAGAGTGCCTTTTGATTATGTAATGCACCAAAGAACATTCCGCAGATGTATGATGTCGATATTTAGTAAGTTAATCGACAATGGAATATAAGTATTTATGGATGATTTTTCCGTATTTGGAACATCATTCGACACATGCTTAACTCATCTCGAAAAAGTATTAAGTATGTGAGAAAACAAATTTAGTTCTAAATCGGGAGAAATGCCAATTTATGGTTGCGGCGGCATTGTATTAGGGCATAAAATTTTGGAAAAAGGCATGGAAGTAGACCCCGCAAAAATTCAAGTTATAACTAAATTACCACCTTCAACTACGGTAAAAGGGGTAAGAAGTTTTCTTGGACATGCCGGATTCTACGTACGCTATATAAAAGATTTTTCAAAAATTACTAAACCTCTATGCCAACTTCTCGAAAAGGACAAGAAATTTGAATTTACAATCGAATGCTCGAATGCTTTTGAACTCTTAAAAGAAAAATTAATTACAAGCACCTATAATAGTTTCACCTAATCGGGAGAAACCATTCGAGCTTATGTGTGATGCTAGTGATTATGTCTGTATGAGCAATTCTTAGGCAAAGATATGAAAAGATTTTTAAAGTTATATACTATGCTAGTAAAACTCTAAATGATGCCGAAATAAATTATACAAGCATGTAAAGAGAATTATTAGCGGTAGTATATGGTTTTAATAAATTTAGACCTTATCTGATTGGAACAAAATGTATCGTGCATACCGATCATTCCGCTATCAAATATTTAATGCAAAAGAAAGATTCCAAACCAAGATTAATTAGATGGATGCTATTAATGCAAGAATTCGATTTCGAGATCGTTAATAAGAAAGGAACTCGATAATCAAATTGCGGATCATTTATTAAGATTAGAAAATCATGAATTATCCGATATCGAAAATGAAATTATAGACAGCTTTCCCGATGAACAACTATATAAGTATCAATGAGTGGAAAATACCATGGTATGCTGATATAGTAAACTATATAGTTAGTAATATTTTACCACCTATGCTAACTTTGCAACAATAGAAAAAATTCATTCATGATACGAAAACCTATTTTTGGGATGAAACATATTTATATAAGCAATGTAAGGATTTAATTATTAGAAGATGTGTACCTTATGAAACTGAACCAATTATTCAAAAATGTCATGATTCTGATTTTGGAGGACATTTCTGGGACCGATAAAACCGCTTATAAGATTCTAAAATCTGGATTTTATCGGCCTAATCTATTTAGAGATGTATACGTATATATTAAAACTTGCGATAAATGCCAAAGAGTAGGAAATATATCTAGAAGAAACGAAATGCCTCTAAATTTTATATTGAAGTTCAAATTTTCGATGTTTGGGGATTAGATTTTATGGGACCTTTTATTCCTTCGTTTGGAAACTCATATATATTAGTAGATATTGATTATGTTTCCAAATGGATTGAGGCACAAGCTTTACCTAGGTGTGATGCGAAGACTGTTTCAAAATTTCTGATAAAAAATATTTTTACTAGATTTGGAATGCCGAGAGTGATTATCACTGACAGAGGAACTCATTTTAGAAATAAATACATTCACAAACTAGTAGAAAAATACAATATTACTCATAAGATATCCACCGCTTATCATCCACAGACTAACGGATTAGCTGAAGTATCTAATCGTGAGATTAAACGTATTTTAGAAAAATCCGTAAACCCAAATAGTTAGATTGGTCTATTAGACTGACAATCGCATTATGGGCTTATAGGATCTGCTTATAAAACTCGATTGGAATGACTCCTCACGTGCTTATATATGGAAAAACATGCCACTTACCAACTTGAATTAGAACATAAAGCATATCGGGCGATTAAAGAATTTAATTATAATATGAAGGAAGTCTGGTGAGAAAAGATTACTCGCAATTAAATGGATTGGAAGAATTAAGAAATGAATCATATGATAATGATCGGATTTATAAAGAAAAGATGAAATTATGGCATGATCTGAAGATTAATCAAAGAAATTTTGGACCAGGACGTGAAGTTTTGCTATATAATACTAGATTGAAATTATTTCCCGGAAAATTGAAGTCTCGATGGTTAGGACCTTTCACCATAACTCAAATATTTTCATACGGAACTATAGAAATCGAAGATCCAAAAACTGTACATAAATTTAAAGTTAATGGACATAGATTAAAACCATATTTAGAAGGTATAAGACCTAACTATAAAGAGGTTTTAATGCTTAGTCGACCTGATTAATAATTGAAATTAGGTCGGGCTGACGACGTTAAACCAAACGCTTAATAGTTAGTTTATATTATTGAAACTTTACTACTCAATTATTATTAAGAATCATCACATATTCGAACCATTATGATGAGAAAAGAAATTATTCGATTTAGAGAGAAATTGGACATTATTTTGGAATCTCGCCGACGGCGAGGTCGATACTCGCCGACAGCGAGGTTCGCTCCTAAATTAATATTAGTTTATTTATCGAGCTCACTGACAGCGAGAAACGTCCCGCCGACAGCGAGAACATGGGAGGCAGTTTTTATAACTGAGTCGCCGACGGCGAGAAACTTCCCGCTGACAGCGAGGAAGTTATAAAAATGAGTTATATATACCTTAAATGCCAATTTGGACGGTTTCAACACCAATTCCTTTGTGAAAACCCATTCTTAAACCATTCTAAGTCTGCCTTTTTCACTAGAATTCATTCCATTCACCATAATGGCCTCCAAATTCTTAGATTCCTCTAAATCTGGAGTGTTTAACCGGAGGAAATTTGTGAGTGCGGAAGCTCAACGGATCTTCAACAAGGTTTTGGTAAAGAAAAGAGTTATCAAGGAACGGGGATTCATCAATCGAGGATTAGAGAATTCCACTACGAAGTAGAAGAAATGATCGCGCAGTAGCAAGACTGGAGGTATTTTGTTACACTATGTCCGTTGTTGTTATTCCAAGTCATGAAAGAGTTCTACTCTAACTTACATGCGATCAACAATGGGAATATCTACGTCCGAGGAAGATGGGTGACGTTTACTCCATCAAGAGTAAATGAATTATTCTCTATAGAAAGCACCCCGGTATGTCACTATTCAAATTTTGTGCCTTATCGTTATAATATGAATGAGATATTTCGATATCTAACCGATGAACCGAAGATCGAGAAATGCGTGAAGACGGGTATGTTAGTTTCTCCGCATCACTTTTGAATCCCGTCTCAAAGCACTAAGCACTTTTTCAACTCATCTAAATTGTTACCTACTATGAGGGTAAACAAGGTCTCGAAAGAATGCGCTATATCGAATTATTGTATTCAAATTGGATCGCCTATTGATGCTGGATCAATAATTTTTAAGTCCGTATTGGGTTTAATCGTGCATGGGTCGGTTCACTGACTAGGACACCCATATACTATTTTTGCATTATGCGATCGGTACTGTGTTTCTTATGAAGCTTCGGGAAAAAGTTCTGTTACCTTGAAGCCGCTCGATCCTACGTATATGTTCCCCACTTTGGACAATAATGAAGACATTACATTCATCTCTCGATAGAGCTTCACGTAATCAATCCTATAAGCAAGGCCTATTTCGTATAAAACGGAGTTACTTATGAAGAAAATTAAAGGAATGGAGAAAGAACTGCAGTAATGTGAGAGATTTAATCGACAATATATCCGATTTATTCGATCATATCGATCGGAGGATGAAGGAATACTTCGATCATTCCGGACACCCGGAAGCTAGCTTTCTTCATTTACCGAGACAGAAGGGCTGGATCACCGAAGAATCGCTTCGGAATTTCCCTTCGAGCCTTTCTATAACTTATTTGTGCATCATCGTCATATCGAAAATATCGTAGAAGATGAAGATTCCGACCTCAAGAGTAGTAGTAAGATTTTCATAGTATGTTTGTATTTATGTTATTTGATTTGATTTAGATTTTATTATGTGTGGAGTGATGATTTTTATATCTCAAACTTAATCGAGATATGCGTCATAGTTTTGTATCGCATTTAGTGTGTCGTGGATTGGTTCGCGATGCCGATTAGTAGTAAGGATCGGAGAATCGAAGTTCGATTATAGAGTTTAAAATTATGTTAGTTTGTACATCTCATGGATTTCAATATTAAAGTTAATTTGTTGTGTTGTGTGAATTTGTTTGTGTTTAAGTAGCTAATCTTCATATTAAAATTAATAAATAATATGATCGGAAATATAATATAAGACAAATCAAGGATGAAAATGAGTGACGAAATTTCAAAAATTTTAAAATTTTTTGGAATCTCGCCGACGGCGAGAAAAATCCCGCCGACAATGAGATCGATCTCGCCGACGACTAAGTATATCTCGCCGACAACGGATTTTTCCCGAAAGTTTTTGGTTCCGAAAATATTAGCTCGCTCGACGGTGAGATAAATCTCGCCGACAAGCGAGGTCGGAAAAAAACATATATTTGACCGGTCAAAAACACTATTCATCATCCCCAACCTCCAATTTTCACAAAAACCGACCTAGGGCTTGAGAGATCTTGGATTTGAAGCGATTTCATCACTTTTTGACACCGGATTTCATCTTTCCTTGGTAAGTGCTTCACTCCTATACAAAAATTTTTGATTTTCACCATGTATTTTCACCACATTGCAAATTTTGGAAAAAATCAAAATATGGAAGAAATATTCGGTGGAAATCCATGGAATTTGATTTAAATTGCTTATAAATGTTGTACGAAGCCTTCTTAGGATTATTTTTAAGTTTAGTGAAAATTTTCACGATTTTCACAGATCGATCGTATGGCGCCACGACAAAAATGTCGAGTAGAGTTCGACGAAAACTGATTCATCAATGCACGAGCACAGGCAAAATATTTTAAAAATATACAAGGAAGAAAGTGCATTGTAGATTGGGTATTCAAAAATCCGGGAGGAGAAGTAGAGCGGATTATAAAGGAACGAGGTTGGGAAAATTTCTGTTATGTTCAAGATAGAGCAACTCGTAGAAGTGGTGAAAGAATTTTATGCCAATTTGATCGCCGCCGAAGATGCACCAAGAAAGGTATGAGGGTTTTTTGTAGATTTCAATGCCGCAAGAATTAACGCGTTCTATGAAGTTCATGACTCGCACTTTAGCGAGTATGAAACTTTTGGAACGATGGAAGGACCACCTGAGGAAGTCATTAACTTTCTCACCGATGGAACCGGAGTTCGGAAAATTAAGCGACAGGAAAGAGTGAATTTTCCTCTTTCTAAATTAAATGCAGTCTCCAAAGCCCGGCATTACTTTATTTGTTCTACTCGTTACCCACATATCACCATAAAGTGAGATAACACGAGATAGAGCAATTCCGAATTTCGTATTCGAATAACGAAGCATCAACATCGGGAGAGTTATTTATCGGAACATCCCGACCACTCCTCGAAATGAGAGTGGAGCTAGATCGGGCCACCCTAGATTGATTTCTGCACTCGCCAACTCTCCGGAGTCGAGGCTGTAGATGATGAAGAATGGGTGGAACCTATGAAACCACTCACAGCTGTCAACATTAAGAAGTATGAATCTCATGAAGGGTGGAGATCAGGAGTGAGAAGTTATTTCACTCAATCAAGTAGAGATATACCCTCTACTAGCTATGGACCTCCTGAGTCTACCACCCCTACCCTACAAGATCTGATGAATGAATTGACTATGCATAGGAGGAGTTTTGAGCAGTTTGGGGAGACCATGGGGAGAAGGTTTGATCATTTTGATCAAAGGATTAATAATCTGGAGAGGAGACATGATTATGATAGTGAATACCTCCAGCGACATTCAGAATACGAAAGTGCATACTATGAAGCTGAATGTCGTTATAGGAGTGGAGATTTAGATGTTGTCTTTCCGTAATGCCCTGTGTACACTCAGTATCATCCCTGCTTCAGTCTTCTCAACTCTACGTATCAAGGAGGGGATGATATAGTTTGGGACTTTGATGCTGAAGATGAGGACTTTATTTATTTTATTTGTTTGGTGTAAGTTATTTTGAGGATCCGTATATGTTTGTAATATTCAGTACTTTATATTTTGAGACATTGGATGTTAGTTAGATTAATTTGCTTGGATTGTTATAGTAGTTAGTTTTTATTTTTGTGTTTGTTAATTGCATTTGTTTTTATGTGAAATAGGATGATAGTTTTCTTTAATATGTTTTTATTTTATTTTGTATTGTTTTAAGTTTTTTTTAAAATTGTTAATCTGTTAGTTCAATTGTTTTTAATATGTAGTAATTCATATGTGTAGTGTAGAGTTATTTTAATTGTTGTGTTTAATACTTATCTTAGATTTTATCCCTGTATTTTCTTTAAATTGTTATATATATATGGAGAATACTAACGAACAGAGTTCAATGAAAAATGAAAAAGCCTGCAAAAATTTCAAAGAAAAAAAGAGAAATACCTAAACTTCAAAGGTATGATTTATTTACTTTCCTTCTTATTCATTATTTAGAATAGATATAAAAATTTAAGTCTTGGGGGGAGAGTAAAATACAAATTTAGTTATTAACTTGTTCTCAATTTCTATTTTCAAATTATTATAAAAATGATTTTTATAGCAAATTTTTCAATTTGATTTAATATGAATTATTTTATTTAATTATTATAAAAGCTTAAATGAAATATTTCTAGTGATTTAATTAATTAAATAGAATAAAATATTTGGTTAAAGGGAGTAAGAATATAGTAAACTATTTTTAGTATGGAAAACTATATTCTAAAATTAAAATTCTTAAGTGTTCAAGTGAAAAAAAAAAAGATTGAAAATCAATGAAGTAAAAACTATGAAGTATATAAGCTAAGAAATATTCCTAAGTTTCAAATTTAGGAAGATGAAAATGAAGTTCAAAATTATTAACAGGCTCTCCACATACAGTAATCCTCAATAAATTGAAAAAAAAAAGAAAAATGAGGAGAAGCTTGAGGAGATGCCTTATCAAAAATTGGCTTCATTTGAATTAACCTAAAGGGAAAAACTTAAATATTTCCAAACTTATGTTTATGGATTAGAATTTTACCTAATAGTATTTTCTTGAATTTCTTATCATAATAATATCTTAAGTAGTTATTCTTTTAAATATAGTCATTTCTGAAATAAATAGTAAGCTAGAAATCTTAAACCTGATGACTAAATAATTTATTTCTATTAGATTAATTAAATTACATGAATTATTTTTATTTAACTTTATTATGATATTAATTAATCTAATTCATAGTTTATTTAAATTGAAAAATCTTATTATAGAAATCATTATTTTTATGTAGTACTAAAATTACTTGAGGACAAGTAATAAGTAAGTTTGGGGGATTTTGATCGCTGAAAATTTTATTAAGAAATTCATACCTTATTTTGATGAAATTGCACTTTAAATAAGGGTATTTTCTTTATTTTATTACGTGGAATGAAGAATTTAGGTGATAAAAGCAAAAATCATAAAAAGGAGCGAATTTGGAGCAAAATCATGCAATTTGTGCTAAGTCGCCGACGGCGAGATCTAGCCCGCCGACGGCGAGGTTACGAGGAGACATTTCTGAAGGAATTATAACTGTCTCACTGACAGCGAGCCCGAGCCCACTGACAGCGAGCTAGAGCATTTTGAAGATCTTCTAGAAGCCTCGCCGACAGCGAGGTAGTTCGTCGCCGACAGCGAGATAGTTCAAATGGTGCAGATACATTGAACCTGGACACCTTTTGAAGGGATGCTTACGCACCTCTTGGTCCTTTGCTCACCTCTATATATAGAAGCCGAAATTAAGTCTTTAGAGTTCAGTTTTGTGTGCAGTTTTGTGTCTTAGCGTGTGTCTTAGAGAGTCCTTGAGTGTTATAAGTGAGTATTTAGTGAGTTAGTGAGTTTTTAGTGAGTTTTATTGTACTGGAAGGAAGAGTCAAAGGAACTGCGAGGAGTCTGCTTGGGGATAAATTGAGATAAGTATTTGTATTTATTGTTTTTTTAACTTTAAATGAAATCCATGCTTAGTTTAGTTTTCATGCATTCTGAGTAGTTTATTTAGTCTTTCTCCCTGTTTATGAAATTAAGTGACTTGATGAAATTAAAATAGAGATACTTTTATATATTAATAAATTGTGTTAATTTTTACTTAAAACTTAATTTACTTTCAAACTGGCCATTTGATTTGTTAAAATATGTTGATTATCAACTATGGTAAAAATTACATCTGATATTCGGGAATTCAAAAGCCTTGGAAGGAGGGTGCAAATAAATAGAGAAATAATATCACTGGCGTAGAATCGAGCATTTTAGTGTGACAAACTAAAATATTCAATTCGGTCCTATTGCTTGAGAGTCGAAGTGTAGATGTTAGCCCTCGAGCGAGGGGAACATGGGAGCTCGAAGTGGCAGTCGGTATCCTCCCAGTCTAGCTGCAGATTCAGTAATCAAACATAGGATTAGTCAATATTCTTTACACCTGGACCAAAGGGTAAAGAATAGGAATGCTCCTATTTGTCACAATACCTTAACATTATCTATTTAAATTCATCAATCACTTAAATTTCTAAACAAGGGGAAAGATACTTTTTCTGAATAGTTAAGACTTATTTAGCAATTAGTTTTATTTCCTGCACTTTCAATACATATTAATTTTCTACTTAGTTAATTTATCTAATTAAAATACTTAGTTTACTTTATTGCGCTTAAATTCAGAATTCTAAATTTTCGTATATTATTATTATTATTATTATTATTATTATTATTATTATTTTAAAATTACTTGTTATTTAATTTTCTCTTTCCCTGTGGGATCGATAACTAGGACTCCAATAGAGCCCTGTATTACTTGATACGATACGTATACTTGCGTAGCATCCACAACATAAACAATTACAATTCTATACATATAATATAGCGGGGTCAAGTTTTTGGCTTCGTTGCAATCAAATTAAAATATCATAATATAACTTTGTGGGTTAATTAGTCAAAGGAAAAGCCTATGGCTAGATCCTAAGTACTAAGGAGAGAGAAGAGAAATGACTTCATCAAAAATGAGGTCAACAGAGGCCGGCACTTTAATTCGACATGCAAGTTTGGGTGATATCCCTCCTGTTTTGGAACCTCAGTTGACAGCTATCTCTGAGCTCTTTAGAGAGGAATGGGTGGTGCAAAAGTCCTGCCATAGAAGGAAAAAGGATCTTACGAATTGACCAACCTAGGGGTTGGTTGTGACATTGAAGGAAGCAAAAATTATCACTCTGAGGAAGAAGGTAGACTAACCCGAACTAGGGCTCCTAGGGAGGGCTCCTTGTCTATACATGTTTAATATCCTAATCTGGAATATCAGGGGAGTTGCGGATCCTTACTCCCTTGGTAGATTAAAATTGTTGACAAGGATCCATAAGGTCGATATGTTCGCTATTTTGGAGCCTATGATTTCTTCTAATGAGCTTCGCGTGATGGGAAAATTTAAGCAGTTTTCTTGCTTCCTGAATTGCTCTAATAAAATTTGGTTTTTTTGGAGGAAGCATATTTCTCTGGAAATTGTTGTGGATGATGGCCAATTCATTCATACTTATTTTTCTGTTGATGAATTCTTTGGTTGGTTAACTTTTGTTTACGCTAGCACTCGCCTTCCCGCTCGACATGAGTTTAGGAGGAAAATTACTGATATGGGTAGTATTATCCCAGATAGATGGATGGTGGGAAGAGATTTTAATATGGTTATGAATAACTGTGAAAAGTTGGGTGGTCGTCGCCCTGACGCTTCTCTCATGAATAGGTTTAGGAAGGTTATAGCCGATGCGGGCCAGTCTGATTTGGGGTTTGCTGGATCCAGATTTACTTGGAAGAGAGGTAAAGTTTTTAAACGTCTGGATAGGTGTTTTGCTAATCAATCTTGGATGTCTTCTTATGGGTTCACTCAGGTTCAACATCTTTGTAGTTCGGGCTCCGATCATAAACCTCTATTGCTTTCTTTTAATCATTTTAAGAAAACTGCTAATTATCACTTCCATTATTTAAATGTCTGGTCTAGACATGAGGGTTTTTTACGGTTGGTTAAGGATAATTGGAAAATTGATGACATTGGGAATGTGTGGTTTCGTCTGTGGAAATTACATAAGAAGGTGGCTTTCGCTTTCGAGGACTCGGAATTGGAATGTGTTTGGTGATAGTACGCCAAGGTCCGCAATGCCGAGCAATGGGTTATGGATCTTCAAGCGATTTATGAAGCTACTAGTGAAGTTATGTCTCAGCTTCATGTGGCTCACTCTAATTTATTGGAAGCTTCGCTTTGAGAGGAGGATTATTTGCAACAGAAGGCGGGTGAGGTTCATTTTGCTCAAGGCGATAGAAATACAAAGTATTTCCATGCTTGTATTAAGCAACGTCAGGCCAATAGCAATATTGTTCACATTAAGAATGACCAGGGTCGTTGGCTTACTGATATTTAGGATTTGGGGAATAGTGCGGTTAGTTACTTCACTGACATTTACACTGCTCGGGAGACTACGGGTTCCATCGACGCTCTCTTGTTAAATGATATGAGAAGCTATACAGAGAATCTTGACCTTTTTGGTATTCCTACAGCTGATGAGGTTTATGATGCTTTAAAAGATATCAACTCTAATAAAGCGTCGGGTCTAGATGGTTTTACCGTTGATTTTTATATTAAATGTTGGAGCATTGTAAAGAGAGATGTGATCCATGCCATTCAGAGTTTTTTATGGGGGAAAGGCCGGGTAAATATTTCTTTTCTGCCACGATTGTCCTTATCCCCAAGTCTACACAAAAGACGTTTTGGGACCACTTCCGTCTTATTTCTCTTACTTAAGTAATCTCCAATGTTATTAGTAAAATTATGGTGAAACGCATTCAACCCCACCTCAATCATATAATTTCTTCTAACCAATCGGCCTTCATCTAGGGTAGGAGTATCACGGATAATATTATGTTAGCCCAGGAGATTATACATGATATTGATAAGAAGTGCCATGGTGGCAATATGGTCCTTATGCTGGATATTCGTAAAGCTTATGATTTCGTTAGTTGGCATTTTATAATTAAAGTTCTTAAAGCAAGAGGATTTTCTGTTGCATTTTGCCAACTTATTCTCAATTGGCTTCGTTGCAATCACTGTAGCATTCTCATTAATGGTAATTGCTATGGCTTCTTTAATGCCACCTGGGGCATCAAGCAGGGCGATCCTCTTTCCCCCACTATATTTATCTTGGTGTTTGACTATTTCTCCCGGATGCTTGAGGATTTATATGGCCGTGACCCGTCGGTTCACTATTCTACTAATTCATCTGTGGTGGTCTCGCATTTAGCCTATGCTGACGATGTCGTTTTTTTCTCTAACGCCTGTAAGAATAGTATTAGGAAAGTTTATCACTTACTTAAGAAATTCTAGGATCTCTCAGGCCTTTCTTTTAGTGCTAATAAATGTAATTTGTGCTTTGGTAATATTGCTGATCGGCAGAAGGTTTTATGGGTTGGGCGGTACACGGGGTTTCAATGCTCGGTGCTTCCTATTAAATATCTTGTGGTCCAGTTTCTTAAGGGGAGAATGAAACGAACTCAATTTGATGAGGTGGTGGAGAAGATTAAAAGTAGGATTAATGATTAGAGGAACAACTTTTTGTCCTTTGGTGGCCGCATTACCTTGATTAGAAGTATCATCCTGAGCATGCCAATATACGGGTTACAAGTACTTCAAATTAAGAATAGCACCCAAAACGTCTTAGAAAAATGTCTCAATAAATTTTTATGGCTCGGTGGTTTTGCTGGGAGGAAATGGTGTTCTTGGAAGAAGCTGTTGAACTCATTTTTGATGAAGTCTTTTGCTTCTCTCTTTAGTACTTAAGATCTAGCCTTAGACTTTTCCTTTGACTAATCTTAGAGGACTAGAAATAGAACCCACCCTTTAGAAATTCAAACTACTTCTTAACTCCCTGCAAACTCCACAAGCTTGATTATAGACCCCTAATCACCTAGAGGGTTGAAATCAAATGTGGAGGTTTAAAGGATGAGTTCCCCATAGGACTTTCCCGGCCTTAGGAATACCCCGGCGGCCCGGTCCGGTGAGGGTCGACTTGCACATACACTACACTCTCACACACATTCCAAGTCCTAAAACCACACTCTCACCCAACTTGACCTCCCGACTCATGTAGGTAATTCATATGGATGGTCCTTAACCCCTAAGCCCCCGGCTAAGAGGTTAGGAACAACATAAATGAATGCCTCAAACGAGTCCTCTTATGGCTCATATGGGCTTAATATGGCTTCATGGCTTCATGGCTCAACCAAAATGATTCCATTTCACTCACACTCGATCAATCTTCTTTTTTCAAAATTTCACTTGACTCTCGGGCCCTGACCCACCAAACCTACCAGATACCCTTGAAATGACCCAAAATTGGCAAAATTACCTAAATTACTCAAGATTCCTCAAAATCAATCCTAAACACTTCCCACCACTCAAATTGACCATCTTTGGCCAAAAATACCAAAATTTCTAAAAATACTCCTAAGTCCCCCAAAACTACCAAAATACCCTTCTACCTAAAAAATCCAAAAATTCTAAAAATTCTCAGAAATTTCTCAAAAATCCCAAATATTCCCAATTTCATTTTGTTCAAATACACTATAGGACAATTTTGCCAATTTACTCCACTTTTACCGAAACCCTCAATTTGACCCATTTTTAACCCAAGTGAACCCAATGTCAAACCAAACCACCCCAATTAACCTCAATTCTGGTCCAATTCAATTATAAACTTCAATTCAATATCCCCAATATCAATTTAGACCAAGTTCAACTCCAATTTGATTGACATTTGGGCCCAATTTCAATTTGAAGCCTAAGGCCCAATTTTGACCCATGACCTAAACGTAGCCCAAACCAACCAAATTCAACTCCAATTGGCCCCAAATATTTTCTAAAGCCTTCCTAACATCCCCATAAACAGAACACTAACTTGATTTGCCCAAAATTTGAACCTAAAATCCACTCAAACTTAACCCAAAACAAAAATCCCTTAAATTGATCTAAGCTAAAACCTAACCCAAATGGGCCCAATCCCAAGATTAGAGCCCAAACAAAATTTAAAACTCTTTGTAAGACTCCCATAAACATCTCCCAACATTAATTTTACATCAAATCCAACCTTAGCCCAACCTAAACCCAAGTTAGCCCAATTTGGCTCACCTTGGCCCCTTTACCAAAAAGCCTAAATTCAACCCAATTCTACTCCAAATCACACCAAATCGATTCGAAACCACTCATGACACATGCCTAAACCAATTGCAACATTTATTTGGCACAATCCTTTACAAAATTTTCATCCTAAATTTACTTTAAATCCAAAAGCCCACTTCCTTAAGCCACTTTAAAAGCCCATCCAAAATGATTTCAAAAAAAAGCCCAAAATCAATCCAAAGCCCATATGACAAATTCTTCTCATCATACATTTAATTGAAATCATCTCTAAGTCCTAAATAAATAATCAAGCCATTCCAAATCAAGCCACATGCCAAACTACTCCTAAATGCCAAAAATTTCTAAAACCCTTTTTCAAGAAACAAGCCAACCTTTTCCAAGCCAAATGTAAGCCAAATGTGAGCCATTTACAAGCCATATGAAGCCATAAGATTTTTGACACCTCACCATGTCATTTATGGCAAATGGAGGTGCCCCTTTCTTAAGCCTTCCTTAAGCCTTTTTATCCTCATCCATGATACACACTAAACCATTCTTAGCCACCTCACCATGGATGGAGACTTCTCCACTCCATTTCAACTGAGCCATATGATTCCCTTCAGCCCAAATCAAGCCTTGGTGGGTGCACCAAACCCAAATCCATGCCTTTGACCAAACCAAGCCCAAAATGATCCCTTCCGCCTTCCACTTTAATTCAACTCCTTTACACTTGGCATTTGCCAATTGAACTCACAAAACTCAAGCACTGACCTCCCTGACCCTGAGGGTGACCCTTGCATGGCCAGCCAGCCACCACAGCCGCCGGAAACCACTGTGCCGAGAGGCTTCGATTTGAATCAAAAATTCAATTTGAACTAGCCGACTTGTCCCAACCTAAATGACCATCAGTAGCTGTTCTTCCCTCGCTCCGAGCAACTTGATCCAAGCCTCCAATTGCCCCTGGGATGCCCTCCAGCCACCTCTATTTAAACCCACTCACCTCTCGGCCAAAAAAAGATGATGAACCAGACCTTAAGGAAACTCTTCAAAAATTGCTCCAGGACCTTCTCCTAACCCAGAGCAGTTGATCCCCTGTGTTCCTTTGCCCTAAACCCCATTAACAGAGCTCAATTTTTGAGTTGAAAATCCATCTAAAAAATAGGACACTTCACCACAAAGGAGCCAATCTTAAAATTTATCGATTCTACACCTTCACCAAACCAAGAGGAGAAGTTCCCAACAGAAAGCCCCCTCACTGAAGCCACCCATTGTCTGTACCTCCAAGCTTTGTGATCACTCTCGGTCAATTTCATACTTAGACAATTCCCGGACTCGCAGACTTCATCTGGAGCTTTCCTGGACTCAATCGAAGGTGACACAACCCTCAGATCGAAGCTTCACTTATCTGAGCAAAGGTATGAACTCATTCTTCCTCCCGAGCTTCCAGCAATTCTTCATTTTTTGAGTTAATTTCATAGCTTATAAACCATATGGATGTGTTCGTCTCTTCAAGATGAATTGATAGAGTATAAGAACTCAAAAATCCATTGAGAATTGAGAGAGATATTAGGGTTTTAGTGTGGACGGTCACGGGGGCACACTAGTCGTAGATGGTGACAGGAGCCGTTGGATGGTGCGTGTATCGAGCGGACGGTCGAGATCAAGCCGGACAGCGGAATATTACATGAACCGCGGGCCCCTGGAGTGCTGAGTTAGATGGAGCGCCGAATTACAGAGCAACGCGTGGGCTTTCGATCCGCCGTAGGTTGATGCTGCGCCGAGTCAGATAAGTAGGAAATTAGGGTATTTTTGAATTATTTAAATACGATAACTTTAAAAATTCATATCTTTGCATAGAAATATCACAAAAATAAAATTAAAATATCCTCTTGCTCAGTGAATAGAGGAGAATAATGTGGAAAAGAAATCAAGTTAATCGGATGAGTATTTTATTTTTAATAATTTATTTATCGTTTCCAATGTTTCGATTCTCCATTCGTATGCATAATTCACCAAGGCACGAGACCATAGTGGCTTTGAAGCCTCTCGATCTCGGAACGTTCCCCGAATTTTTCAAGGTCGTAGGCCAACTCGTGAAAAGTTATTGATTTTTCAAGTTCATATCACCGTTTTAGTGTATTTAATTTCAATAATTAAGCATGTTGTAAAATAAATTCTATGAAAATTTTGTGATGTTTCTTAGACCAGGGACCCAATGAAAAATATATTTTGAGTTAATTCATTCATAATAACCTTAATTGGCCTAAACCCCTAAAATTGAATTTGAACTAATTAGGGTTAACCACACATCAAATTGACTTGAAAACAATTCTCCATTACTCTTTAGAGTCATAGGAATCTTACATAAAATTTTGAAATCAATTGGACTTGATTAACCCCACCAAATGGATTGATTAAGCCTCATAAGCAAAATGAAACTTTAAAAATTCATAACTCCAAAAATACTTTTCAAAAATTCACAAAAATGGTTTTGGAGCTTCTCTAATATCGTGGAGTTTAGGAAAATTAAAATTGGAATTTTCTAAAAAAGTCGATTTTTCACAATATTTTAATATTTTAATAATTTAAAAATAATAAAAATCACAAAAATATTAAAAATTATAAAAATGTCATATTTTGACTCCTAATCATTTAGGAACAAACCAAATATTTTTCCTAAGTCCCTAAGATAAGATATTGAATTTTAAAGGCTTAATGTAATTTTTAATATTAAAAAATGAATTTTCAACCTTCTTCACTAAAATAATTCTACTAAATCAAAGAAAAATCAAAAAATTATAAAATTTATTTCTCTGGACTCCTTGAGGTTAGACAAATTTAAGAAAAATATAAAATCTATTTTTCAACTTTTACTTTATTTTAAAAGTAATTAATACTCTAAAACTGAAAATAATTATAATAAATAAATATAATTCAACAAATCACAAAAATTGGTCCAAATGGTCCTCTAGTCATTAGGATAATCCCATAATTTTCTTAAGGACAAAAACCTTTCCTTGGTCATGTTGTTGAATTTTCTTTAAAAACCCCTATTTTCTACTAAAAGTAATTATATGAATAAATTAAATTCAGAAAAATTACATTTTATCCTCTAATGTCTTAATTGACATGTGAGTGAGGTGACATAAAAATTTCAAGTTCATTTGAGCTCAATTTAGTGAGTTATGAAATAAATAAGCCTAAAATGGCATAAAGGTAATTAAAAATTTTAACCCTTAATTAAAACTTTAGGTTTAATCAAAAGGGAGAGGTAAAATATTTGATTTTTTAATTTTCTCTTAGATGATTGAAACTTAGGGAAATTAAAGGGTAGAAACCCATTAGACACTTTGAAAATATCAAAATGAAACCCTAATTAATTAAATAATTTAAATTTTTGAAAGAATATATTTAAATTTGGATTATTAAGAGGATATTTATTCTTTAATTTAAAAATCTCTGAATAAGTCACTTTAACAATATTTAGTTCTTAATTATAAATTAAAATAATAATCCAAATTAAATAAATTAAAAATTAAAAGAAGATAACCTTTAAACAAATTAAAGCTTAAAATGTTAAATGGTCTAATAATTAAAAAGAAAATCAAATTTAAAATCTTGGAATTAAATTAAATTAAGTCAAGTCAAAGTTTAAATTAAATTAAATTAACACCTTAACAATTAAATTAAATTAAATTTAAAATATTGAAACTAAAATTAAAATTAAATTAAATTAAATTAAATTAAATTAAAATTAAATTAAATTAAATTAAATTAAAATTAAATTTAAACTAAAATTAAAATTTAATTAAAATTAAATAAAATTAAATAAAGATTAAATTAAATTAAATTGAATCAAATTAAATTAAATTAAATTAAATTAAAATCACTTAACAACAAACCTAAATGAAATCATTAAGAGTTAAATCAAAATATATCAATAATTTCAACACCTCTTTCTATCTAAGTAAATTTAAAACATGAACATCAATCCAAATACTAAGATAATTGAAAGTGTAAAGATTTAAATTAAATCTAAAATAATTTGAACACTATTCCAAACTTAAAATTATTAATTAAAACCTCATAATTAAATTAAATCACTTTATACCATTAAATCAAACTTTAAATTAAGAATGATTAAAATTCTCAACAACCCAACTTGCCCTTAAAGGCTTTAATTATTATAACTCTTAATTAGAGTATTAAGTGAGATGTCACTTCATTCATCAGGTAATAAAATACACAAGTTCACTGAGCAAGAGACAAAGTTTAACTAAACTCCCGGATGATTAATTCACTCGTGCAATTAAATTTACTCGACTCAAAACAATCCCAAAAGTATCAAAAGATGTTTAGGACTCGTCCTAAGCACTTCCTCAATATGACAAGATGTTTTAGAAGAACAATTGAATTTAATTGTTCTTCGATGAAGAAAATCATCCTTAAACCAAACTAACAACCTGGACGTCATAGAAACGACTACTATATGATTAGAATTTGGTAGACAACCAAAACCCTTTCCCTTAGCCTTTACCTATGTATCTCTGCAAAATATGTTTAAATGCTCTAACAAGTGTTTCAAGTGTAGCTTGGGATGATGGGAAGACCTTCCAGGTACGCTTTTATTTTATTGCAATATACTTTATTGCAATTTACTTACATGCATTGTGCTTTACTTTTTCTTGCATGATAAATAAGACTGTTGCATGAAAACCAAAACCTTTAGGATAGTCCCTGAACTGAAACCAAAACAAAATTAAAATTCATTACAAGATACAATTCACCGCCACAATATTCCAAAATATAAAACAACGCAAAATTTAATCACATACAGAACAACAAAACTACAATTGCAACTAAATTAAAACGTCTTGTTGAATGATCAGGAATACCTCGGATGATGTAACCCATGTGTTGCTAAGGAGATTTCCCACGGTCTAAATGAAAGTGTGGAACTCATTCAGTTGAGTTTAGCAAATTCATCTGGACTAAGTGAATTCGATGAAAATAACGGTGCCGGGATGACGGAACCGTGGGATCTTAATCGGTTATGTTTAAACAACTTTAAGATTTGTTTTAATTAAAACATTAAAGACATTCGGACTTTAAGATTTCTCTAAACCAAAACACTTTTCTCATCTCCTGATTATCATTTTCTAAAACTAAACCTCTGCAACAACAAGGAGCTTGAGCATAGTGGGCAAGACGACCATCGTCATCACAGAAACTCGGTCTACTTCAAAGAAAACCATTCTTTGAATTAAATAACAAAGCTGTAGGACTTCGAGGTAGTTTGCCTAGTGCAACATAAATCCTCAACTTTTTGTTAGGCACTTGCATAATCATTTTATGCAAATTAAGTCCTAACCGGTCTTAGGATTCCGAGGTAGTCGTTTGGTACGACATAAACCCTCACATCTTCGAGGCTATTTGTGTGATTATATCACAAATATAAGTCTTAATTAATTAAAATTGGCAGGATTGAAACATTAAATAATTTTCTCAAATTGAAGCTAAACAATAGGATAGTTTGAGAGGTTGCCAAGGTTCTTCTTGGATCCTCAGCTTCTCCTTCTTCTCTTCCTTTGGACTCTTAAAATAAATTGTTCCAAATTTGAGCTAATCTCTTTTGAAATCTCTAAAATTCAATCCTTTGAATACCTTAAACATTGAAATTCTTGAGAGCAAAACCACTAATCATTATCGAGAGTTTTCTTAAGTGATTCCCATCATTTAAGATGTAATTAACTATAGGGGCTTGCCCTAATAGGGAACTTTAAGAACCTGTGAATATAAACCCTGTTTAATTTCTTTATATTAAACAGGGGAACTTGTCAGCTTATAAAATTGGTTCGCAGACTAAACGGATG
>CM040429.1:76132955-76157955 GCA_022702705.1 Papilionanthe hookeriana x Papilionanthe teres | reverse complement strand
GTCAATGTGTTGGTTGTTGGGTAAAAAATTTATACAGATATATATATGTATTTATTAATAATTTATTTAACTATTAAATATTTTTATAATTAAATTATATTTATAAATTATATACTATACTTAAAAAATTTAAAATAAAAAATAATATTATATATATATAATTATAATTTATTTAATTATTAAATATTGTTATAAAAAAATTATATTTATAAATAATATACTTGTACTTAAATTTTTTAATATAAAAAATAATAATACTATACTCAAAATATTTTAAAATAATAATATTAAATAAATAAATATGTATATATAACTAAATTAAATAATTATATATATAAATAAATTAAATATAAATATATACATAAATATATATAAATAAAATAAAATAATAATATTATATAAATTTATATTTATATATATATATTTATGTGTGTATATATATATATATATATATATATATATATATATATATATATATCATTTTTTTAACTATTAAATAATTTTTTAATTAAATTATATTTATTAATAACATATTATACTTAGAATATATAAAATAAAAAAAATAATATTAAATAATTTTTATATATATATAAATATATATTTTTGTACCTCTATATATGATTTTATTTATAATTTTTTTTGTTTATTAAATATTTTTATAATTAAATTATATTTATAAGTAATATACTATACTTAAAAAATTAAAAATAAAAAATAAATATTAAATATATATATATATATATATATATATATATATATATATATATATATATATATATATATATATATATATATATATATAATATATATATATATATATATATATATTTAATTATTTATTTACCTCTATATATATTTTTATTTATAATTTTCTTAATTATTAATTAGTTTTATAATTAACTTATTTTTATAAATAATATACTATGGTTAAAATATTTAAAATAAAAAAATAATATTATATATACTTAAATTATTTTTATAATAATATTTTTATGATTAAATTATATTTTTAAATAATATACTATACTTAAATTATTTTAAAAAAAGTAATATTAAATAAATAAATTATATATACATATATATATATATATATATATATATATATATATATAATATTACATTTAAAATATTTAAAATAAAAAAATAATGCTAAATAAATTTTTTTATATATATAAATATATATTTATGTACCTCTATATATGTATTTTTACTTATATTTTTTTAATTATTAAATATTTTTATAATTAAATTATATACTATACTAAAAATATTTAAAAAAATAATATTATATATATTTATATTGACAAATATAAATTTATTTATTTATAATTAATTTAACTATTAAATATTTTTATAATTAAATTATATTTATAAATAATATAATATATTATACTTAAAAATATAAAATAAAAAAAATAATTATATATATATATATATATATATTTGTTTATTTATATAATTATTTATAATTTTATTAACTATTAAATATTTTCATAACTAAATTATATTTAGAAATAATAGACTATAATTAAAATATTTAAAATAAAAAATAATATTATATAAATTTATATATATATATATACATATACATATATATATATATATATATATATATATATATATATATATTATATATAAATATAAATAAAAATATAAATATATATAAATATAAATATATATATTATCTAAATACTTATATTATATATATATATATATATATATATATATATATATATAATTCATTTTTTTTAACTATTAAATAATTTTCTAATTAAATTATATTTATTAATAAAATATTATATTTAAAATATTTAAAATAAAAAAGTAAGATTAATTAAATTTTTTATATATATAAATAGATATTTATGTACCACTATATATATATATATATATTTATATATATATATATTTATTTATTTATAATTTTTTTAATTATTAAATATTTTTATAATTAAATTATATTTATAGATAATATACTATACTTAAAATATTTAAAATAAAAAAATAATATTAAATAAATTTTTTTGTATTTATAAATATATATTTATGTACCTATATATATATATATATATATATATTATAATTTTCTTAATTATTAAATATTTTAATAATTAAATTATATTTATTAATAATATACTATATTTAAAATATATAAAATAAAAAAAATAAAATTATGTATATAAATATATATATACAGATATAAAATTATTTATTTAGAATTTATTTAAATATTAAATATTTTCATGATTAAAGTATATTTTTAAATAATATACTATACTTAAAATATTTAAAATAAGAAAATAATTTTAAATAAATAAATATATCTATGTATATATATATATATATTTATATATACCTCTATAGATATTTTATAAAAAAAATAATATAAAATAAATAAATATATATATTTAAATAAATAAATTAAATATATATATATATATATATATATATATATAGTAAATTTTTCTACCTTTTAAATATTTTTATAATTAAATTATAGTTAAAAAAATATACTATACTTAAAATATTTAAAATAAAATAATAAAATTATATAAATATATATATATATATATTTATGTTATTATTTATATTATTTATATTTATATTTTAATAATTATTATTTATATTTAATTTTTTTTAATTATTTTTTTTATTTATATATATATATTTAAACAAATATTTATTTATTTATTTATAATTTTTTTAAATATTAAAAATTTTTATAATTAAATTATATTTATAAATAATAAACTATACTTAAAATGTTTAAAATAAAACAATAATATATATATATATATATATATATATATATATATAAGTATAAATTTATTTATTTATAATTTATTTAACTATTAAATATCTTTATGATTAAAATGTATTTTTAAATAATATACCATACTTAAAATATTTAAAATTAAAAATATTATTAAATAAATAAATATATATATATATATATATATATATATATCATTTTTTACTATTAAATAATTTTATAATTAAATTGTATATATTAATAATATATTATACTTAAAATATTTAAAATATAAAAATCATGCTAAATAAATTTTTTATATATAAAAATATTTATTTATGTACCTCTAAATATATATATATTTATTTATAATTTTTTTAATTATTAAATATTTTTAAAATTAAATTATATTTATAAATATTATGCTTATACTTAAAATATTTATAATAAAAAAAATAATATTATATATATATATATATATATATATATATATATATACACACAAATATATATATTTATTTATTTATAATTTATTTAATCGTTAATTGTTTTTATAATTAAATTATATTTATAAATAATATACTATACTTAAAAAATTTAAAATAAAAAATAATATTATATAAAATTATATATATATATGTGTATATATATATATATATATATATATATATATATATATATATATATATATATTTACACACACACACACATATATATATTTAATTATTTATATATACACAACTCAGATCTGATGGTGTTTGCTGTAAATTGCACAAAACTAAAGGTATAACACAAAGTTCATCTCCACTAAAATGTCGAAGATACATCAGGTGATTCCATCAAAACATTTCTGATGACATCCTTCTGAAAACAAACTTTTACAAAAGTTTATATATATCTCTGAACACAGACTGCATTGATATCTCTGTGTACTCTAACAAAATTGTTTGTTCGATTCATGCATGTCTGAAGAGTAAACTACACAGGTAATAACATCACCTTCTAAGCCACTTTCCGGAGGAGAATCTCACGTTAGTGTATTTTAGAGGTGTGCTACTACTATGTAGCTTACAGCTCGTAGGGCTGCAAATTCTTTAGTTCTGGATCTGGCTGGAAGTAGATCAGAATTTCACTCTCGTCCATCCTCCTGAAAGTGATGGAGATTCGTCCGTATGGAACTCCTGGTATGCAGTGCTTTGCCACATCTGCAACATTTCCTTGTAGTACGAGAACAGAGCCTACTGGTAGAGGTATCTCCACTGGCCCTCGGAATTCTCTCGGGCCAACTATCCGCCCGAACATAATGTTGCATTGGTTGATGAAAGAAACGATACAAAAGGGCATTATAAAATCATGATGATCTATGTGAGGTGGAATGCATTCTCCTTCTGCATAGATGTTGATAATACAGTTGTTCGGTATGCAATCAGCGGGTAGAACTCGCCAAGCCACCATTCTTTTTATCATTTTCTTAATTAAAACTGGCATTGGATCCACTTCATCGTAGCGGAGTATCCCTGACAGATTTCCTTTCTTGTCATCAGTGAAGTTGTAACAGCATCCAAATTGAATAGTAATCCTCCCTTTACCTCTTTTCCATTTCTTTGGCTCGGTTTCTTCAGTTCATTGACGTAGTCTACAATCTCACTCTGCTCGTAGTGAGAGAAAACATTTGTATGTAGCTCTAGTCCTTCCAGGATGTTGACATATTTGCCTCTGATTCTCTGAAAGTATTCAAAATTCTGCTTCTGCACCCTCTGGATCATCTCCAATTCGTACTCTGAAATTGTCTACAGCTGTCAGGGTCTAGTGACGTACTGTAGGATATATGGCTCCACACCATCACACTCTCCTGGAATCATCACTGTCCCAGGTGCAGGTTCTGTACTAAATTCCTCTAGAACAACCTCTGCCATGGTGCTCCTGAGGACTGACCTCCTTGGAGCAACTGCTACAGTCATCGGGGTTTCTTCCTTGTTCTGCTCTTCTGTTAATTTCTTCAGCATCTTGGCGATACGGCGATTCTTATTCTTCTCTGAGTTGGAGTCAGGGTGGCTCTCCTCTCCCCCTGAATCTCGGTAGTAGCAGCATTGACAAGCTTTCCTCCTGCGGACGTTATCACAGATTTCATCTTGTTTTCCTCGATCATATTGATCTTCCTCTTCTTGTTTGTAGCTTGGGGAACCTTCTTGTTGAGCCTCATCACTATCTTCCCATGGAACTGCTCGGGATCCACAACAGTCCAAGCAGTCTCCTCATATTCCAACTCCAGTGCGTGCAAGGTCCTAGACAACCTCTATCACAACATCAGCCTTCAACTCTTCTTTGTTAAGTGCAAGACTTACGCCATCCTTAAAGCTCAGGAATAGCCGCCCGTTCGACATTTCCCTGAAAAGAAAACAAGGAAAGGACCAGGGGCTGTACTCAGGACGAGAACAATAAAAAAATTTACTTATTAATGAAAAATTCTTATTTAATTATTTTGAATTTTATAAGAGTAAGAGAAGATAAGAATAGATCAGGAGTGAGCTTGACTCGGAAGGAAGGATCAAAATTTTATTATTACTTCAATTGCATATGTTTTCCTTTAACACATTTTTTTTATGATTCTTATCATTCATTTTCTTTCGGGTTCGGACCCAGTTATAAGTGATTACTCTACCCATGCTTCTAGTAATGAAATTTCATTCTTCGAAACATCAGGTTGCGTAATACTTCTTCAAATATCGTCCATTGATTGGAAGCATAAATCGTTCTCCACGGCAATTCACAAGTCGGTAAGAACCTCCCGAGTAGGCTCGTCTCGACCACGAACGGCCCTCCCAAGTCGGCTTAAATTTACCTCCTATCTTACGGTGTGCAAGAATAGACTTCCCAAGTCACCGAATCTGAATGTCCTTGGGCGGACCAGTTTGTCATGGGCCTGGATCATCTTAGCTTGATACAGTTCCAGATTTTGTTGCGCTGCAAGTCGTTTTCCTTCCAAGTTTTCCAATTCTTCCAGCCGTAATTTGGCATTTTCTTCTTTAGTGATCTTCTCCGCAACTGCAATTTTTAGTGATGGGAGCTGAACTTCCAAGGGTAGAACTGCCTTGGATCCGCACACTAGAGCGTAGGGCGTAGACTGAGTAGGATTCCTGAAAGTCGTTCTGTAGGCCCATAAGGCTTCCAACAACTTCTCATGCCAATTTCTTTTGTTGTCATCCAAGGTTTTCTTTAGAATTTAGACGAGAGTTTTATTAAAAGCCTCGGCCAAGCCGTTTGCTCTTGGGTAGTAGATTGTTGAATGACGCCAGTCGATCCCATGCCTTCTGACATAATTGTTGATCTTCATACTTCTGAACGCAGACCCATTATCTGAAATGATTCTGCGCGGTACCCCGAAGCGATAGACGACCTGATTCTTGAAGAACTATAGCAAGTGACGTGCCTTCACTTCTCTGAGCGGTACTGCTTCTGCCCACTTGGAAAAGTAGTTAGTAGCTGCAAGGATAAAACGATGTCCTCTTGAAGAAGGCAGTTCTATCGGACCCACAATATCTGTGCCCCAACACTCAAACGGCCACGACGCGATTGTCGGATGTAGCACATTTGAAGGTTGATGTAGAAACACTCCATGCACTTAGCATTGGTGAAAACTCTTGGTGACCTTCATGCAATTGGTCATCATTGAGGGCCAGTAGTACCCTAGTCTTTTAATCTTCATTTTCATCTTCGGAACTAACTGATGAGTGCCACAAAGTCCTGAGTGCACCTCTTTGACAATTTCACGAGCCTCGGACCCGCTCAGGCACCTTAGCCACATCTGATCGAAAGACCTTCTGTATAATGTATTATTTATTAATGCGTAAGACAGAGTTCTTTTCTTAATCTGATGGGCTAATGACTTATCGTCCGGTAGGTTTCCTGTTTGCAAATAGTCATTAAAGGCTACCTCCGATCTTCTACATTTTCACGTTATTGTTGCAAGCGATTCTTCTTCCTCTTCGATACGTGTATTGTATCCATGCCGAGCTGCGAGAGAACTCGTCGTCCACTGAGCCGACGGTTCAGTCGATTCATCCTGTAAACAGGCAAACTCTTTTGCGAGGTGGGCTAACGCATCTGCAAGAGCATTTTCTTTTCTGGGAATCTTGTAGATTGTTACATTCGGAATTTGCTCTAATAGTTTCATGGCATACTGAAAGTACTGCTCGAGCCTTGGTTTCGGAGTCGTATCTTGTCCGACAATCTAGTTGAATAATCAGCTGCGAATCTCTGTAGATGTTGATATCTGTTATACCTATCTGAATGGTTAATTCCAATCCTGTTATGAGGGCTTCGTATTCTGCTTCATTATTTGTACACGGTTCTGTTAGGTGGTAGGAGTATCTTAACATCCCCCTCTCCGGTGTTATAAAGATCAGTCTGATTCCTGCCTTACCGGGCACTATCGTTTGTGATTTTCTGTCTTTCTGTGCTGAAGATGCTCCATCAAAGTACAATTTCCAATGCTGATCATCGGGATCTTGTAAGCTCATTATCTACTCATCTGGCAAGTCGTCATTGAGAGGCGATTCTGCCGGCAAAGGCTGTGCTGCGAGGAAGTCTATTAGGACTTGTCCTTTCACGGCACGAAGAGGAACAAAAATTATATCGAATTGCAATAGCATCATTGACCATCTGAAAAGTCTGTTGGAAAGCGTCATGCGGGTCATTAAATATTGTAATGGATTAACCTTCGAAATAAGGTTGACCTTATGAGAAAGCATGTAATGCCTGAGCTTTAGAGCGGCGAAGATCAGGGCCAAACAATGCTTCTCAATTGGAGGGTACTTTACTTCCGTCGGAATCAGACGACGACTTAAGTAGTAGAGTGTGTTTTCTTTACCCTCGTCATTGACCTGGGCTAGCAGAGCTCCAAGGGAGTCGTCTAAAGCCGCGGTATAAAGTATCAACGCCGAGATTGGGGCTGCTAAGACAGGAGGTGTTGTGCGGCTTATTTTTAGGTCGTGTTTTATTTTGAAAAGGGGTCGCCTAACAGAAATCTGTCGGCGAATTTTTAATTTAATTAAAATAAATAATTTGAAAAGTAGTATTTGATTTTGAAAATAATTTTAAATTTGAAGGTTTTAAGATATGAGATTAAACCGACCTCACATCCCAAATAGTTTATATAAACGAGCACCGCACCACATGACCGTGTATACATCACTAAGGATAGACACACTTGCTTGATGGTGGGGCTTGATTAAATAAACTAGAAGATTAGTGACATCCGTTTGGTCTGCGAACCAATTTTATAAGCCGACAAGTTTCCCTGCTTAATATGAAAACATTAAACGGGGTTTATATTACACAGGTTCTTTAAAATTCCCTATAAGGGCAAGCCCACTATAGTTAATTACATCTTAAGTGACGGGAATCACCTAAGAAAACTCTCGATAATAATCGATGATTACTGCTCTCGAGAATTTGAAGTTTAAGGTTTTCAAAGATTGAATTTTGGAGTTTCGATAGGGAATGGATCAAATTTTGGAACATTTTGTTTTGTGAATCCAAAGGAAGAAAGGTAGGAGAAATCAACGATTCGAAGTGAACTTCGATAATTTCCCGACTATCCTATCGTTTGGCTTGAATTTAGGAAAGTCCTAATGTTTATTTGATATTTCAATCTTGCCGATTTCAATTAATTAGGGCTTATATTTGTATGATAAAATCAAACAAATAGCACTAGAAGATGTGAGGGTTTATTGTCGTATCGGACGACTACCTCGGAATCCTAAGACCGGTTAGGGCTTAATTTGCAATGCAAATGCACTAACGAAGAGTTGAGGATTTATGTTGCACTAGGCGAAGCTACCTCGAAGTCCTATGGCTTGGTTGTTTTAATTCTAGGAAAGTTTTCTTGAAGTAGACTCGGGTTTTGCTTGATGACGATGGTCGTCTTTGCCCACCATGCTCCGAGCTCCTTGTTGTTGCGAGAGGTTTAATTTTAGAAACCATAAATCGGGAGTTGAGAAAAGTGTTTTGGTTTAGAGAAAATCTTAATTTCCGGGTGTTTTTTATGTTTTATTTAAAACAAATCTTAAAGTTGATTATAACGACACCGGTTAAGATCCCGCGGTTCCATCCTTCGGCATCATTATTTTTATCGGATTCACTTAGTCCGGATGAATTTGCTAAACTCAGTTGAATGAGTTCCACACTTTCATTTAGACCGTGGGAAATCCCGTTAGCAACACGTAGGTTACATCATCGAGGTATTCCCGATCATCCGATAGGACGTTTTAATTTAGTTGTAATTGTAGTTTTGTGTTACGTTTTGTGATTAAATTTTGAGTTGTTTTATATTTTAAAATGTTGTGACGGTGAATTTTATCTTGCGATGACTTTTAACTTAATTTGGTTTCGGTTTTAGGGACTATCCTAAAGGTGTGGGTTTTCATGCAGCTTGTTGTTTTATCATGCGAGAAAAGTAAAATGCATTTGCGATAAAGTAAATTGCAAGAAAGTAAATTGCAGAAAGTAAATTGCAATAAAATAAAAGCGTACACGGAGGGTCTTCCCGTCATCCAAGTTGCACTTAAAACACGATTAGAATATTTAAGCAAGTTCTAGGTAAAGCTAAGGGAAAGGTTATGGTTTTCTACCAAATTCCTAATCCTATAGCTAGTCATCTCCTATGACGTCTAGGTTCTTTGGGTTTTGGTTTAAGGACGATTTTCTTCATCGAAAGAATAATCGAAATTCCATTGTTCTTATAAATATCCTATCATATTGAGGAAGTGCTTAAGAAGAATCTTAAACATCTTTTCAATATTTCTAGGATTGTTTTAAGTCGAAATGAATTTAATTATATAAATGAATCGATCATCCAGAGGTTTTCAAGTCTTGTTAACTTGCTCGGTGAACTAGGACATTTGAATATCCTATGAGTGAGATAACACTTCATTTAATGTTCATTTAGGAGTTATATTAATCAAAGCTTTCGAGGGTAAATTAGTATTCAAATGATTTGATTTGAGTTAAAGGGTTTAAATTTGGAATAGTGTTGAAGTTGCTTTATATTTAGTTTAATTTAATTTAATTTGATTTGATGTTTAATTAATTTGATTTAATTTAATTTAATTTAATTATTTAATTTAATTTAATTTAATTTAATTTAATTTAATTATTTAATTTAATTTAATTTAATTTAATTTAATTTAATTATTTAATTTAATTTAATTTAATTATTTAATTTAATTTAATTATTTAATTTAATTTAATTTAATTATTTAATTTAATTTAATTTAATTGTTTAATTTAATTTAATTTAATTTTAATTAATTTAATTTAATTGTTTAATTCAATTTAATTTAATTTTAATTAATTTAATTTAATTGTTTAATTTAATTTAATTTAATTATTAAATTTAATTTAATCTTAATTTAATTTATCTTTAATTTACTTTATTTTTAATTTTAATTGAAATTTCGAAAGATTTTAATAATTTAATTAAGTCTTTTAATATTTTAAATTTGAGTTATCATTTTAATTAAAAATTGAGTATTAGTTGATATGATTAATTTAGGGATTTTTAAATTAAAGAATAAATCTCTTCCTAATAAAGATCCCTTATTTTAATAATTCCGATTTTATTATTCTTCCAAATTTAATCTATTATTTAATTAAAGTTTAATCATTTTAAAATTATTTAATGGGTTGCTACCCTTTAATTATTTAAATTTCAATCATCCAAATCAGATTAGGACCAAATATTTTACTTGTTGATTTTTTATTAAACCTAAAGTTTTAATTAAGGATTAAAGATTTTAATTACCATTTTACCCTTTAAGCTTAATAATTTCATAACTCACTAAATTGAACTCAAATGAACTTGAAATTTTTATGTGACTTCACTCATATGTCAATAAAGACATGAGAGGAGAAAATGTGATTTTTCTGTATTTAATTTATTTATATAATTATTTTTGGTGGAAAATAGAGATTTTCAAGGAAAATTTGATAACATGACCAAGGGAAAGTTTCTGTCCTTAAGAAAATTAGGGGACATTCCTAATGACCAGAGAAGCACTTGGACCAATTTTGGTGATTTTTTGAATTATATTATTTTTATTATAATTATTTTGAGTTTTGGAGTGTTAATTAATTTAAAAATAAAATAAATGTTGAAAAATGGATTTTATATTTTTCAAAAATCTCTCTAATATCAAGGAAACCAGAGAAACAAATTTTGCAATTTTCTGATTTTTCTATGATTTATAATAATTATTTTAGTGAAAATGCTAGAAAATACATTTTTAATTTTAAAATTACCCTAGGGCTTTAAAATTTAATATCTCACTAAATAGACTTAGGAAAAATGTGGGATTTGTTCCTAAGTGATTAAAATTCAAAATGCGACATTTTGGTGAATTTTATTATTTTTGTGATTTTTATTATTTTTTAATTATTAAAAATATTAAAATATTATTAAAAATCAACTTTTTTAGAAAATTGAAATTTTAATTTTCTTAGGTTCCCCTGATATCAGAGAGGCTCCAAAACCAATTTGGTGAATTTTTAAAAAGTATTTTAAAAGTTATGAATTTTTAAAGTTTAAAATGGCTAAGTGGCTTAATCAACCCGATTAGTGGGGCTAACCAAGTCCAATTGACCTCAAATTTTTATGGTGGATTCCTCTGATCCTAAAGGTCAGTGGAGAATTGATTTCAAGTCAATTTGATACCTGGTTAACTCTAATTAATTAAAGACCTATTTTGGGTGTTTAAGCCGATTAGGGTTAATGCGAGTGAATTAACTCGAAGTCCTATTTTTCCTAGGGTTCTGCGGTCGTAAGGAACATCACCAAATATTTCTAGAATTTATTTCACAACATGCTAATTTTTGGAATTAAAATACTCAAAACGACAACATGCATTTGAAAAATAAATAACTTTTCACGAGAGATGGCCTCGACCTTGGAAAATTCGGGGAATGTTCCCGAGTTCGGAGGCTTAAAGCCACTATGGTCTCATGCCATGGTGAATTGTATACATGTATGGAGAATTAAATGTATGCGGAGAGTAAATAAATCATAAAAAATAAAATACTTAATGAAATTAAATGATTTCTTTTCCACATTATTCTCCTCTCGTTCCTGCGAGCGAGGGTATTTTTATTTTATTTTTGTGATTTTTCTACACAAAGATATGGATTTTTGAAGTTTAGGGAATTAAATAAATAAGAAAATACCCTAATTTTCTATTTATCCACGCGGCGCCGGCGAAACCTCGGCGGCTCCGAACGCACGCGCGTCGCGCTCCCGTTCGACGCCGCCACACGAGTCGGCGGCCGGGCCCCGCGGTTCTCGTACCGTCTCCGGTCCGACGCAATCCTGGCCGTCCGTGCGCGCGTGTATCGAATGGACGGCATCCGTTCATCGTCCCCGAGTGTTCTCGCCGAGAGCCGTCCACACTAAATCCACAGATCTCGCTCGATTCTCGATGGATTTTCATGTTCTTATGCTCTATGGATTCGTCTTGAAGAGACGAACACATCTATACGGTTAACATGCATTGAAACTAAGGCATTCGAAATGAAGAATCTCCGAAGCTCGGGATGGAGAGTTAGCTCATACCTTGGCTCGGAGAAGTGTGGCTTGATACGAGAGTTGTTGCACCTTCGATTGGGTCCCGTGAAGCTCCGGATGAAGTCTCACGGTGCGGTGGATTGTACGGATATGATTTCGACCAAGCCCGATCACAAAGCTTGGAGGACTGGAGCAGCCTGGGTGGCTTTGGAGATGGGGCTTTTGGTGGTGGACACCTTCCCTTGGTGCAGTGAAGGTGTAGAGCCAATCAATTTGGGAATTGGCTCGCTTGTGGAGAAGTGTCTGGTTTTGGGCTAAAGTTTGAGCTCGAAATTGGGCTCGATTAGAAGGAATTGGGGTGGAATTCGGTGGGGATCGGGTGCTCACATGTGTAGAGAGTGATGCGGGTGATTTTGGCGAGTTTCCTTAAGGTTTTGTTTCGACACCTCTCATGGCCGAGAGGGGTGGAGTTTAAATAGGAGAGGGTGGAAGGCCTCTCGGAGGAGTTAGGGCTTGGGATCGAGTTGCTGCTGGTGAGGAGAAGATCGGCCATGGTGACCACTAGGCATGGGGCGGCTCGGCGAGTGAGAATTTCGATGTTGGCTCACATGTGAGCTCTCGGCCATGGTGTTTTCGGCGGCACAGTGGCCGGCGGCCGAGCGATGGTCACCATCTTGGTCGGGTGGGTCGAGGGCAGGGGTTTAGTGTAGGCGATTGAGGTTTGACATGTGTAAAGGAGTTTGATTTAAATGGAATGGGAGAAGGCTCACTTTGGCTTGGTTTGGGTCGACCCACCATTTTGGGCTTGGTGCACCCTTCCGAAGCTCGATTTTAGTTGAGGAATCATTTAGGTCGGCTTAGAAGGAATGGTGAAGTCTCCATCCATGATGAGGTGGCTAAACATGGTTTAGTGTGTGACATGATTAAGGTAAAAAGGGTTAAAGGAGGTTTAAGAAAGAACTCCCTCTTCTTGCCATAAATGGACTAATGACAAGTCAAAGCCTTCATGGCTTCATGTGGCTTGAGAATGGCTTGTTCATGGCTTCATTTGGCTTGGGAAAAGGTTGATTTGTTTCATGAAAAGGGTTTTAAGAATTTTGGATGTTTTGATGGAAATTTGTATGAAACTTGATTTGGAATAATTTGATGGTGACTTTAGGACTTAGGTAATGGATTTAATTAAATGGATGACAAATGGAGATGTCATGTGGGCTTTAGGGTAGATTTGGGCTTTTGAATTTTGAAGGAAATGGGCTTTTAAGAAGGTTTAAGGGAAGTGGGCTTTTAAGTTTAAGGATGTGTTCATGGATGGGAATTTTTGTAGAGGTTTGGGCCAAATAGTTGTTGGTTTTGGTTTAGGGATGTTTCATGAATAACTTGAAATAGATTTAAGGTGGTTTGGGTTTGAATTGGGTTGAATTTGGGTTTATTTGGTAAATGGGCCAATGTAGGTCAAATTGGGCTAAGTTGGGCCAATGTTGGGCTAGGGTTGAATTTGATGTAAAATAAATATTAAGAAATGTTTATGGGAATGTTTCAAAGAGGTTTTGGCTTTGGTTGGGTTTTAATTTTGAGGTTTGGGCCTATTTGGGTTAGATTTGGGTTTAGGTCGAAATTGGGCTTTTTGATTTTGGGTTGAATTTGAGTGGGGTTTGGGTCGAAATCTTGGGCAAATCATGTTAGTGTTTTGTTTATGAGGATGTTAAGGAAGGTTTAGAAAAGATTTGGGGTTAATTGGAGTTGAATTGGGTTAGTTTGGGCTAAGTTTGGGTCATGGGTCCAAATTTGGGCTTTAAGGCCCAAAGTGAAATTGGATCCAAATGTCAATCAAATTGGACTTGGATTTGGTCTAAATTGGTATTGGGAATGTTGAATTGAAGTTTAGAATTGAATTGGACCAAAATTGGGGTCAATTGGGTATGTTTGGTTTGACATTGGGTCCACTTTGGGTTAAAATGGGTCGATTTGGGGGTTTTGACAAAAGTAGGGTAAATTGACAAAATTGGCCCATGGTGTAGTTGGACAAAATGAAATTGGGAATATTTGGGATTTTCTGGAATTTTCTGGGAATTTTCTGAATTTTTGGATTTTTAGGCGAGAAGGGTATTTTGGGTTATTTGGAGGGTATTGGGAGGTTTTCTTGGAATTTTTGGTATTTTTGGGTATGGATGATCAATTTGAGTGATGTGGAGGTGTTTGGGATTGATTTTGGAAAATTTTAGGTAATTTGGAGATTTTGCAAAAATTTGGGTAATTCGAGGGTTTTGGGTAGGTTTAGTAGGTGTAGGGTCCGGGGGTCGAAAATTGAAAATTTGGGAAATTGAAGATTGGGTGAATTTGGGTGGGGTGAAATCATTTTGGTTGAGCCATGAAGCCATTTCAAGCCCATATGAGCCATGAAAGGACTCATTTGAGGCATTCATTTATGTTGTTCCTAACCCTCTTGCTCGAGGGCTTAGGGGTTAAGGACCATCCATGTGAATCACCTACATGAGTCGGGAGGTCGAAGTTGGGTATGGGTGTGGTTTTAGGAAGTGTGTGGAAATGTAGTGTGTAAGTGTAGTGTATGTCGGCCCCTTCATCGGACCGGGCCACCTGAGGCGATCTAAGGCGAAGAGTCTATAGGAACTCGTCCTTTAAACTTCCATATTTGATTTCGACCCTCACAGGTGATTAGGGGTCTATAGTCGAGTTTGTGGAGTTTGCGGGGAGTTTAGAAGTGGTTTGAATTTCTAAAAGGCGGGTCCCGATTCTAGTCCTCTAAGATAGTCGAAAGGAAAAGCCTGAGGCTAGATCTAGCAGCTAAAAGAAGAAAAGGAAGACCTCATCGAAAATGAGGTCGACAAATGGACCCCCGATAGGTGTGGTGGTGACGGAGCACACGCGCGTATTGGTGTTGGCCAGAGCGATCAACAAAACCGACACGGATGTCCAAGTGACGAACTTAGGACGAAGTAGAAGAGTTCTGGCTGGGGAGTGTCGAGTATATCTACGGAGCTGGAGATTCTTGAACTCTCGGCGGGGAAAGGAAAAGGAGGTGAATCCCAAATCACATGATGCGGGGAATTTCGATTTAGATTTTATTTTGCTTCAATTTATGTTTTGATGTGTGAGTTTAAATTTTAGTTTGGAGTTTCAATTTAGATTGAAGTTTGTCGAAATTAATTTGAGGGATTTGATTTGAAATGAAAATTGGGATTTTGAGGTTTTAGATGTAACATCTCCAACCTCGAAAGAAAATTGAATTGATTAGATTGAATCGTTGCGATGAGAAGAGATCTCGAGCAAAGCGGTGTTGGATGTAAAATCCTTAACCTCGAGAGTTTGATTTTGATGTGATGTATTTCATTGCGATAGGGAAAAGATCCTAAAAGCGATACGGTCTCGGATGTAAAATCCTCGACCCCGAAAGGTTAAATTTTGATGTATTTCGGTGCTGATAGGAAGAGAATCCTAAAGCGGTGCGGTCTTGGATGTAAAATCCTCGACTCGAGAGTTTGAATTTTGATGTATTTCGGTGCGATAGGAAGAGAATCCTAAAGCGGTGCGGTCTTGGATGTAAAATCCTCGACTCGAAAAGGTTTGAATTTTGATGTATTTCGGTGCTGATAGGAAGAGAATCCTAAAGCGGTGCGGTCTTGGATGTAAAATCCTCGACTCGAAAGTTTGAATTTTGATGTATTTCGGTGCGATAGGAAGAGAATCCTAAAGCGGTGCGGTCTTGGATGTAAAATCCTCGACTCGAAAGTTTGAATTTTGATGTATTTCGGTGCGATAGGAAGAGAATCCTAAAGCGGTGCGGTCTTGGATGTAAAATCCTCGACCCAAAAGGTTTGAATTTTGATGTATTTCGGTGCGATAGGAAGAGAATCCTAAAGCGAGTGCGGTCTTGGATGTAAAATCCTCGACTCGAAAAGGTTAAATTTTGATGTATTTCGGTGCGATAGGAAGAGAATCCTAAAGCGGTGCGGTCTTGGATGTAAAATCCTCGACCCAAAAGGTTTGAATTTTGATGTATTTCGGTGCGATAGGAAGATAATCCTAAAGCGGTGCGGTCTTGGATGTAAAATCCTCGACTCGAAAAGTTTGAATTTTGATGTATTTCGGTGCGATAGGAAGAGAATCCTAAAGCGGTGCGGTCTTGGATGTAAAATCCTCGACCCAAAAGGTTTGAATTTTGATGTATTTCGGTCTGATAGGAAGAGAATCCTAAAGCGGTGCGGTCTTGGATGTAAAATCCTCGACTCGAAAGTTTGAATTTTGATGTATTTCGGTGCAGATAGGAAGAGAATCCTAAAGCGGTGCGGTCTTGGATGTAAAATCCTCGACTCGAAAAGTTTGAATTTGATGTTTTCGATTGAGATTTGATTTGAGATCTAGAAGATCGGATTTGAGATTTGATAGAGATTGAATTTGAATTTGATTGAGACTTGAAGCACTGGAAAGATTGAATTTGGAAATTTGGAAATTTGGAAGGATGAGTTTGAACTCGATTGAAACTTGATTTAAGATTTGATTTGAAATTTGAAAGATCAAGTTTGAAACTTGATCGAGATTGGATTTGGATTTTGATTGAGAATTTGATTTGAGATTTGGGAAGATCAAATTTGAAATTTGATCGAGAGTGGATTTGGAATTTGATTGAGATTTGATTTGGAAGTTTGGAAGAATAGAATTTGATTTTGAAGTTTGAAAAGATTGAAATTTGATTCGGAATTTGGAAAGATTGAATTTGAGATTTGTGTTGATTTCGTTTATCTTTTAATGGTTCAAATTTTATTTTGTTGTTTATTTAATGTTCATGTGAATTTGATGTTGTCATTTTTCAGATTTTTTTTTAAAAAAAATTTTCTTTTATTCTCTTTTTTTCTTTTCGTTCTTTGTTCGAAGCTCATTTAACTTTAATGGCGTTTCCCAGATCAATTTGCACTAAAGAGGTGAAGGCCAAAAACGTGACATGGTCACTTTCATTCCAATCATGTTGAAAATACGTCGTACAACTCGATGCGGAATATATTTCATACAATCCATGTAGACTCGAAACGGATTTGTGTATGATCTTTGTTGATCCATCGAAAGAATCATCACGTCGAAAAATCCATGTACGAATAGTGAGGTACATGGTCGATAACATCACCTTCCAAGCCATCCTTGGCAAGGATGCGAGTTGGATGTACGTTGGAGGTGTGATATTTCCCATGTAACTCACGACTCGTAAGGCGGAGGTTTTCTAGCTCGGAGTGCAGTTGGAAATGGTAAGGTATTTTCTTGTCGTCCATCCTCCTGAAAGTAGCGAGATTCGCTCCATGGCACCCTGGTATGCGATGCTTTGCGATATACTGCTCCGTTACCTTGCGGTATCATGACGGAACCTACCGGTAAAGGTATCTTTGCTGGCCCTCGGAACTCACCGGGCCTGCTATCCGGAGGTCGGATCCGAACATGATGTTGCACTCATTCGAAAGAGGCCGGTGCGAAGGTCGACGAAGTCGTGGTGATCGATATGTGGGGGTATGCGGTCACCTGTTTGTAGATGTTGATAATGCAGCTATTGGGTATGCAATCTGCTGGCGGTACCCTCCATGTTATCAATCTTTTCACCATTCTCTTGATAACTAATGGCATCGGATCTACTTGCCCATGACGAAGTATCCACGGTGGGTTTCCCTTCTGTCTTCGAGCAAAGTTGTAGCGACATCCGCATTGTATTGTGATTCTTCCTTTCCACGGCATCCATCTCCGGGGTTCGAGTATGTATTTTCCCTCGGGCGGCTGCTCGGCCCATTCTTTTCGGATCCGGATACGATCCACGATTCTTTGTTGTTCATACTGCGAGAATACGTCGGTGTGTAGCTCGAGGCCTTCTAGTATGTTGATCCTTCTTCCTTTAATTCTCTCGAAGTATTCGAAAGTTTTCTTTTCAACGTTCCGCATCCTCTCCGGCTCGTATTCGGAATGATGCGGATGACGAGGCCTTGTGACATATTGTGGGATATATGGTTCGATCCCTTCACGTTCCCCTGCATACCTCGGCTCCTCGGGGATGATGCACGTCGGGACATCCCCGGGGTTGCTCTACCAACAAGGTCATGCACCTGCTCGGTGGTTCTATCCGGTGGCGTGGTAGCCTTCTTTCTTCGATCTTACGGAGATTTCCACTGGTTCTTTCGTTATTCTAGGAGGTGGCCTCCTTTTTTCGAGTTCCGGTGAGCCGGTGTCCTTGAAATGTGAGTGCTTGGCATTAGCGAGTGTCTCGTCGCGCTGGTCGCGAGCTAGTTTTGTTAACATTTTACGGATACGACGATTCTTATTTCTTCGTTGCGTGGGCGTGAGAGTAGCTCTCCGAACTTCTTGAATCTCTGCGGGCGCGGCGGCGACAAGCCTTGCCCTCCGTCGTAGTGACTACGGACTTCATTTTCTTGTCTTCTTCGGTGTTTGCTTTTCTTTTCTTGTTGTTGGATTGGTGGCTTGGGCCACCCACTTTCATCATTTGTACGCCAGGGTAGTTCTTCTCGGTTAGCGGGACCGGTCACTTTCCTCGTCTTGTAGGCTCGCGGTGCGAAATGCGAGTCGATCTCGATTATCGCTCCATCTTTCACCCTCTTTTCATCGAGTGCGAGGCTTACGCCATTCTTAAAGTTCAAGACCGACCGCTCGGTTCGACATTTCCTACGAAAAGACAAGGAAAAGGATCGAGGGGCTATACTTAAGAACAAGAACATTAAGAAAATGTTTATTAAAGATACATTTTTTTTATTATTCTTATATTTTGAAATTTAACAGGAATGAAGTAGGATAAGATGAGGGAAGAGATCTTGATTTGAAAAAGAAAATAAGGAAAACTTAATTATCATGATTTTATTTATCTTAGCACATTTTATTATTTTTGGGTTCGGACCCAATCATAAGTAATTACTTCACCCGTGTTTCTTAGGGATGAAGAATTCATTCCTTCGAAACATCGGGTAGCGTAATACTTTTTCGAGTATCGTCCGTTGATTGGAAGCATATGTCGTTCTCCACGGCAATTCACTAGGCTGGTAAGAACCCCCGGGTATACTGCCTCGACCACGAACGGTCCTTCCCGAAGTGGGTTCGAATTTTCCTCTTATCTTGCGGTGTGCGAGAATAGGTCTCTTGAGAACGAGAACTAAGTCACCGACTTTGAAGGTTCTTGGGCGGACCCGGTTGTCATGGGCTTGAACCATCTTAGCTTGGTATAGTTCTAAATTCGTTGCGGCTGCAAGTCTTTTCCCTTCCGAGCTTTCTAATTCTTCGAGTCGTAGTACGGCGTTTTCTTCGTCGTGATCTTATTTGCGATTGCGATTCGAGTGAAGGAAGGCTGAACCTCTAAAGGTAACACTTGCCTCGGACCCATACACCGGAGCGTAAGGTGTAGCTTGAGTAGGGGTTACGAAGGTTGTCCGGTAGGCCCATAAGGCTTCTAACGATTTCTCGTGCCAATTTCTCTTATTATCGTCCGGGGTTTTCTTTAAGATTTGAACGAGAGTTTTATTAAAAGCCTCGGCGAGACCGTTTGCTCTTGGGTAGTAAATTGTCGAGTATCGCCGGTCGATTCCGTGTCTCACGACAAAATTGTTGATTTGTGTGCTTCGAATGCGACCCATTATCCGAGATGATCTGCGCGGCACTCCGAAACGGTAGACAACTTGGTTCTTGAAAAGCGTGGCACGTGGTGTGTTTTCACTTCTCTAAGTGGGCCTTGCACTTGCCTTGGAAAAGTAATCTGTAGGCTGCAAGAATGAAACGATGTCCTTTTGAAGATGGTGGTTCATCGGACCCACTATATACGTGCTCCGACATTCGAATGGCCGCGACGCAGTTGTCGGGTGTAGCACATTTGGAGGTTGGTGTAGAACCACTCCGTGCACTTGGCATTGGTGACGGCTCTTGGCGATTTTCATGCGGTCGGTCATCATCGAGGGCCGGTAGTACCACTAGTCTTTTAATTTTCATTTTCATCTTTGGACCCGGCGAGTGAGCGCCACGAGTCCGAATGCACCTCTTTAACAATTTCACGGGCCTCGGACCCGCTTAAGCACCTTAGCCACATTTGATCAAAAGACCTTACGTACGATGTGTTGTTTATTAATGCGTAGGACGAGTTCTTTTCTTGATACGATGGGCCGGCGACCTATCGTCTGGTAGCTTTCTGTTTGCGGGTAGTTCATCGATAGGCTGTCGCTCGATCTTACGTGTTTTTACATCACTTGCTTGCTGTTGATTCTTTTCTTCTTCGATTTGTGTATCATGTCCATGTCAAGTTGTGATAGGACTGACGTCCGTGAGTCGACACTTCCAGCTGATTCATCTTGCAAACGGGCAAATTCTTTTGCGAGACGGGCTAAAGCATCTGCTAAAGCATTCTCTTTTCTAGGAATTTTGTAGATTGTCACATTTGGAATGCGATTCAACAGTTTGTATGTCATCTTGGAAGTATTGTTCGAGTCTTGGTTTAAAAATTCTGTATTGTCCGGCGATCCGTTGAATGATTAACTGTGAATCCCGTAGATGTTGATGTCCGTTATCCCCAGATTTGAATGGTTAATTCCAATCCCGTTATGAGGGCTTCGTATTCGCTTCGTTGTTTGTACACGGTTCGTCGAGTGGTAGGAGTATCTTAACATCCCCGCTCCGGTGTTATAAAGATTAGCCCGATTCTGCCTTCACGGGCACTATCACTTGCGATTCTTCGTCTTTATGTGCTTGAAGATGCTCCGTCGAAATACAATTCCCGACGTCGATCATCGGGGTCTTCTAGGCTCATTATTTGTTCATCGGCGGATCGTCGTTGAGAGGAGATTCGGCCGGCAAAGGGTGTCTTTGCGAGGAAGTCTGCTAAGACTTGTCCCTTTACGGCACGCGAGAGGCACGAAAGTTATATCGAATTGCGATAATATCATTGACCATACGGCAAGTCTGCCGGAAAGTGTTGGACGAGTCATCAAGTATTGCGATGGATTAAACTTCGAAATCGAGTTGACCTTATGAGAAAGCATGTAGTGCACGAGCTTTTGAGCGGCGAAGATCGGGGTCGAAACAATGCCTTTCGATTGCGGGATACCTTACTTCCGTCGGAAGTAAACGACGGCTTAAGTAGTAAAGAGCATTTTCTTTACCCTCATCATTGACACAGGTTAACGGGGCTCGAGAGAGTCATCTAAAGCCGCGGTGTAAAGTATCGGTGATCCACACGAGGCCAGGGTTGCTTAAGACGGGAGGTGTCATTAAATATTGTTTAATGTCTTCGAAGGCCTTACGGCATTTCTCTTCCGAAATAAATTTGGCGTCCTTTTTAACTAGTGCGAGAAAGGTGACACCTACTGACGGAGTTTGAGATAAAGCGTCGAAGATATGCCGGCTTCCCTTGAAAAGATCGTAGTTGTTTTAAGGTTTTGGGAGGCGGCATTTCTAAGATGGCTTTAATCTTCTCGGGTCGATTTCAATTCCACGATGTCGGACAACGAATCCTAAGAATTTCCGGAGGTGACGCCGAAGGCGCATTTTAAGGGATTCATCTTAAGGTTAAATTGTCTTAATCGTTCGAAAACAATTCTCGAATCATACGAGTGGTTTTCCTTTACTTTGCTTTTGATGACGACATCGTCCACGTAGCACTCGACTTGATTGTGGATGAGATCATCAAAAATTCTTGTCATTGCTCTTTGGTAAGTTGCTCCTGCGTTCTTCGATCCGAATGGCATCACTTGTGTAGCAAAATACTCCGATCGGCGTTACGAATGCTTGTAAGCTTTTCATCTTACGGAGCCATTTTTATGCGGTTGTATCACGAAGATCCATCCATGAATGAGAATATTTCATGTGTCGAAGCAATATCGATCATCGATTCTGGAATCGGTAGAGGGAATTCATCTTTTGGACATGCCTTGTTTAAATCTGCGAAGTCCACACAAATTCGATACGACCATTCTTCTTTCCGCTGGCACCACATTGGCTAACCGGGTCGGGTATTGTTCTTCACGGACAAATTTAGCGTCTATTAGCTTTTTAACTTCGGCTATTACTTGTTGTTCGATTTCTAGACGCATTCTTACGGGACCTTGTCGACTTGGAACGAAGTAGGATCCACTCCTAACTTATGGTGCTACGACCTGCGGGGCTAATCCTGGCATTTCATCGTAGTTCCAAGCAAAACGAGTCCTTAAATTCCATTAATAACTTGATTATTTCTTCGGAGTCTTCTTTATTGAGTAAGGAGCTAACAAAGGTAAGTCTCAGGCTCTTCGCTAGTACCCGAGTTAACTTCCGTTAACTCATCATTGTGGATTTAATTTCTTCTTCGAATTACGGTGGAGCGTCTCGATTTGTAAATCTTCGAGTTCGTCTGTAGTTTCCATGCGGTTTTCATTGGACTTGCAAGTGACAACCAAGCAAAATTCGGTATCGTCAGCTGACCCTGCGTGCCGAATCCGAGTCCATACTTTGAATTGGGTGGACGACGGAGTTATTCCATAACTTTTCAAAATGTTGTGATTGGCCTTTTGTCCATTGTCGAGGTAAGAAACCACGTTGAATTAAATTTTGAACACGGGAGAGTACCACTCAAAAGGTAATTCCATTAATTCGATGAAGTGACATCTTCGAATTGTACATTATTTTCAGTTTTGGAAGAAGAAGCACCACGGTAGAATTTGATCGGCTTTGCACCATCACTACGTACCTCTTTGACCTCCATACCCTCGATCTTATTAGAATGGATCGGAGTTAGGGTCATAGTATGTACGTAGTGGTTAATCTTCTCGTACATTGATTTGTATTCTTCGTTCTTTTCATCTTCGAGGGAGATCTTGTATTGCGGCTTCTTTCGACTTATTGTTCTTCGTTTCTTGTTTGATTTCTTTTTCTTCTTCGGAAGCTATCATCCCGATCGACATTGATGGTTGGTTTCCTCACGTCCCGATTGTCCTAGCGTCTCTACCACGACCTCGTCCCCGGCCTCGACCTCGGATGCGAGTTGTGGAGAAACCTTCACCATCTCGCGGAAGGGAGTGGTGAGTGGCTGTTGGACTAGAACTTCGGGTTCTTCGTTGTCCTGAACTTTCTTTGCTTCATTTGTTATGGTATCTCCGGAGAAGATTGTTTTCTTTGGCGGTGCATAATAAGTTTGCATCTTCATGGATTCCAATTTCATGTACGGAGAATGGTTGTAAGTCTCCTTTGATGCCTTTGTTCCCCTCCATCGTAGTACTTGATGCACTTGGTGTAGAGATGATGGTACCATCTCGTTTTCATGTATCCATGGTCGGCCCAGGTAGAGCGTTGAACGACGTTTACGAATCGATTATATGAAATTTTGCGGTTGTCTTTGCTAAATCACCGGTCTTCATCGGTAGCGTTATTGACCAGGGGCTCTTTCTCCTTTACGGTTGAATCCTCTTAATAACATTTTGTCGGCCTCGAAGCTCGCGAGCATCGATTTCCAAGTATCTTAGTGTTCGAAGACTCATTATATTGATTGATGCTCCTGGATCCACCAATACTGCGGAGAGCGTAAACTTCCCGATTGTAGCCTGAAATGTACAACGGTCGGTTGTGATCTGCGCATCCCGAGTAGTAGGTCATTGTACGTGAAGGTGACACCTCGTTTGTTCCTTTAACGAGCAAACCTCATCTAAGGAATCTCCGGCCATTTGAGCTAAGCGAATTTCCGGATCGAAGTAAGGCCTTGATCGAGCTTCCCTCATCTCCTTTGATAAGATGAGAGCATCGTAAATGCTCGGTTGGCGGTAGTTTCCTAAGATGGGCTAGCACGTTGTAGTCACTTTGTTTCCATGCGTCTCGGCTTCTTCTCGAATGGGTATGTCTTCTGTGGGGTTGGTTCTTCTTGAACAACCACACCTTTCCTTTGTCTTTTGGACCCATTCTCGGAGGTAGAACTTTTCCACTTCTTAGGTTGACTTCGTAATTTCTTCGAATCTAGTATTGAGTTCTTTGGTGTTTCCTCCTGAATCGGAATGGTCGGCTCTTCGGATTATCTTCAAAATGCTGAAGGCTCTAACTCTATCGTAGCTGGAGCTCCTCGAAACTCGCGGATAGATCCGTTGCTTGTTGAACTCTCGTAGCCTCCTTGATGGATGCCTTCTTCGTCATTTTGATCGTCGAGATCTTGTATGATTTGAGAATTGTTGTTGGTATCGAAATCGACGCCCGGATTGTCGCTAGTTACGTAATCGTTAGAAACGGTCGAAAACGTAGCCAACGCCATCACCCTTATCATTATATGATCCCACCGAAGTGAGCGGATAATCATACAAAATCGAGAGGTTCGAGGGATTTCTCCCCAGAATCGGAAACAACTATCTCAGGATAAGCGGCCCCTAGTCCAGCCTTAGGAATCTCGGTCCCCTCTTCTTCGTCGATTTTCTTCTTCTCTTCGATTGTCTCTGTCGAGGGGGTTCTTCATCGCGAGTGATAGTACGGCTTAACGGGTCTCGAACTACGAATTGAAGCTCGCACAGAAGCGGTTCGGATGTTGTCTAAAATCTTCTTCGAAGATCTCGTCCGAGCGGTAGTCCATCCATCGTCGGTTGCATAGGGATTTATCGGAATGACGGGATCGGTTGAGATAACATTGACGGAACCTCCTTTGCGGGGTTCCTTCATGTACTCCTTCGGGATTGTTATATTTCCTTTCAGAAGGTTGTCGTTGA
>CM040429.1:76056790-76132455 GCA_022702705.1 Papilionanthe hookeriana x Papilionanthe teres | reverse complement strand
AAGCCTAGTGAAGCTAGTTAGCGGATTTATTACATTCCCGATAAATGTTTTAAGTATAGTTTATTATTTATAAATATAATTTAATTATAAAAGTATTTAATTGTTAAATAAATTATATATATATATATATATATATATATATATATATATAATTATTTTTTTATTTTAAATGTTTTAAGTATAGTTTATTATTTATAAAAACAATTTTATCAAAAAAATATTTAATAGTTAAGTAAATAATAAATAAAAATATATATTGGTATATATAAATATATAAATTCATATATATATATATATATATATATATATATATATATATATATATATAATTATTCTTTTATTTTAAATATTTTAAGTATAGGATATTATTTATAAATATAATTTAATTATAAAAATTTTTAATAATTAAATAAATTATAAATAATTAAATATATGTGTATGTGTGTGTCTATAGATATAAAAAAAAGATAATATATATATAAAAAATGATATTTATATAAAAAAAATTATTTAATATTATTTTTTTTATTTTAAATATTTTAAGTAGAGTATATTATTTATAAATATTATTTAATTATAAAAATATTTAATAATTATAAAAATTATAAATAAAAATATATGTATAAAGGTACATAAATATATATTTATATATATATATAAATATTTATATAATATTATTATTTTATTTTAAATATTTTAAGTATAGTATATTATTTTTAAATATCATTTAATTATAAAAATATTTAATAGTTAAAAAAACTATAAATAAATAAATATATATGTGTAGAATAATAGTTAAGTATTTATTTAAATGTTTTAAGTATTTATTTTTTAAATAATAGTTAAATATTTATTTTTTATATTTTAAATGTTTTAAGTATAGAATAATATTTATAAATTTAACTTAATTATAAAAAAAAATATAGTTAAGTAAATTATAAATAAAAAATTTATATATTTAGTATTATTTTTTTATTTTCAATATTTTAAGTATATTCCATTATTTATAAATATTATTTAACTATAAAAAATTTTAATAGTTAAATAATTTATAAATAAATAAGTATATATGTGTATATATAAATATAAATATATATATATATATATATATATTTATATAATATAATTTCTTTTATTAAATTATTTAAGTATATTATATTATTTATAAATATAATTTTGTTATAAAAATATTTAATAATTAAATAAATTATATATATATATTTATTTTAATTTATTTAATTTTGATTTTTATTTTAATTATTTTAAGTATAGTATATAATTTATAAATATAATTTAATTATAAAAATATTTAATAGTTAAATAAATTAAAAATATATAAATATATATATATATAATATTATTTTTTTATCTTAAATTTTTTAATTATAGCATATTATTTATAAATACAATTTAATTATAAAAATATTTAATAATTCAAAAAATAATTAAATTATAAATAACTATATATATATATATATATATATATATATATATATATATATATATATATATATATAAATTTATTTATTATTATTTTTTAATTATGAAGATTTCAAGTATTGTATATTATTTATAAATATAATTTAATAATAAAAATATTTAATTGTTAAATAGCATATTATTTATAAATACAATTTAATTATAAGAATATTAATAATTAAAAAAATAACAAATAATATATATATATATATCTATATGTATATATATATAAAAATTTATTTAATATTATTTTTTTATTTTAAATATTTTATGTAGAGTATATTATTTTTAAATATAATTTAATTATTAAAAAATTTAATAGTTAACAAAATTATAAATAACTATATATATATATATATATATATATATATATATATATATATATATATATATATATATATATATATATATATATATATATATATATATATATATATATATATATATATATATATATATATTTAGTATTATTTTTTAATTTTGATTATTTCAAGTATAGTATACTATTTATAAATATAATTTAATTATAATAATATTTAATTGTTAAATAAATTATAAATAAGTATATATATATATATATATATAATTATTTTTTTATTTTAAATGTTTTAAATATAGTTTATTATATATATATATATAATTTAATTATAAAAATATTTAATAGTTTAGTAAATTATAAATAGAAATTTATATAGGTATATATATATATATATATATATATATATATATATAGTTATGTAAATTTATTTAATATTATTCTTTTATTTTAAATATTTTAAGTATGGGATATTATTTATAAATATAATTTAATTATAAAAATTTTTAATAGTTAAATAAATTATAAATAATTAAATATATATGTGTATATATAAATATATATATATATATAATTCTATATTATATTATTTTTTATTTTAAAATTCTTAATTATAGTATATTATTTATAAATATGATTTTATTATAAAAATATTTAATAGTCAATTTTTGACATAATGACAAATTAATAACCAAATAAGTCAATCTCTAACCAAAAAGTTAATTTTGGTCAAAATAATCAATCCTTTACCCAATGACAAACACATTGACCCAACAGTACCCATGGCACCACTTTACCCTCATTAAAACACTCAACCATAGCACTAGAGTCCGTCTCGACCTCCAAAAAATTTCAATTCATAAGAGCAGAGATAGAGACAGCCATTAAAAAGGCCCGAGCCTCCGCTTCCAAAGGCGAATCAGAGCAACAGGGTGAAGTAAAGAATAAAAGGCACTTAGCATTAGCATTTCTAGAAACACCACCAATCCCGGCGGAATCAGGTTTCCAACTCCCATCTATGTTAAACTTAACCCACCCCGTCGGGGAGTCCGCCATCTCACCAATGTCGGGAGTTGCGAGGCCCTCGCCGGTATAGAGGAGGACGGCTCAAAATTATCAAAGTATGGAATGCAAGAGAAGAAATCCCTCTTCATAGCCCCGAACTTGAAAAACCTATTACTGTACGCAATAATATTATAGAACACGGTGTCATAATGTATAGACTTCCCCACATGCTTGATATTGTTGTGAGCCATCCAAATAAACCAACACAGAATAAATGGATAAATTTGGTAAAAATGTACTTGCCGCCGCTGCGGGTAACAAATTATAGAGGTAGTAGTCGATTATGACCCGGGGTCGACACGTGCCAAACTAAATCCTACCTTTTCGTCAAATTTGCAAAGCATAAGCACAAGTAAAGAAAATGTGATCCAAAGATTCCTCCTCTTCCTCACAAAAAACACACCTCGATGCGAGACTTAAACCTTTAAGCTTCGAGGATATCATCACAGGGAAGAAGATGGTGGAAAGTCCTCCATGCCAAAAACGACATAGATGGGGTAAGAGCGAGTAAGACCAAATATCACTACCCCACCGGGTATCCCGAAAATGATGCAAATAGAGATAAACAGATTTAGAAATAGTAGACGTTAGGATGGATCTTGATAATTGGAGAGTCAGGCTTTGAGGATCAATATAAATGGTAGAGATGTAAATAGCCATATCCAACCCCCACCAAATTATGTAAAAGAGGCATGTTCCAGTGACCATCGATCCATGTGTCCGATACGACCAAATTATCATTGACATGCTCCCCCGTTGCAAACAGTATCCGAGCCCAAGAATCATGCCGAAGGAAATATTACCGCAACCAAAATCCCAAAATTGATATCCTTAGCCTAATCCCGAATAAGAAGAAGTCTCTTCCATAAAATAGAATCACCCTTCTTCGAAATAGCAAGCGTGGGATGAGAGGTCTTACAATAATTTCCATGCATAAAAGAGGCCCACAAGGACTACCCCAGGAGAAAATTCAGCCAATGCTTAAACAGGCTAATGTCGGCAATGTGCTAAAGCTCCTTAAAACCCAGTCCACCCCCACTAATAGGTTTACATAGCTTCTTCCAAGAACACCACTTCCTCCCAAAGAAACCACCGACCCATAAAAATTTATCGAGACATTTTTCTAAGACGGTTTGGGTGCTCTTCTTAATTTGAAGTACTTGTAACCCGTATATTGGCATGCTCAGGATGATACTTCTAATCAAGGTAATGCGGCCACCAAAGGACAAAAAGTTGTTCCTCAAATCATTAATCATATTTTTAATATTCTCCACCACCTCATCAAATTGAGTTTGTTTCATTCTCCCCTTAAGAAGCTGGACCCCAAGATATTTAATAGGAAGCACCGAGCATTGAAACCACGTGTACTGCCCAGCCCATAAAACCTTCTACCGATCAACATTCTTACCAAAGTACAAATTACATTTATTATCACTAAAAGAAAGGCCTGAGAGATGCTGGAATTTCTTAAGTGATAAACTTTCCTGATACTATTCTTACAGGCGTTAGAGAAAAGAACGACATCGTCAGCATAGGCTAAATGCGAGACCACCACAGATGACTTAGCAGAGTAGTGAACCGACGGATCACGACCATATAAATCCTCAAGCATCAGGGAGAAATAATCAAACACCAAGATAAATATAGTGGGGGAAAGAGGATCGCCCTACTTGATGCCCCAGGTGGCATTAAAGAAGCCATAGGAATTATCATTAATGAGAATGCTTTAGTGATTGCAACGAAGCCAATTGAGAATAAGTTGGCAAAATGCAACAGAAAATCCTCTTGCTTTAAGAACTTCAATTATAAAATGCCAACTAACAGAATCATAAGCTTTACGAATATCCAAACTTTAAGGACCAAATTGCCACCACGACACTTCTTATCAATATCATGTATAATCTCCCGGGCTAACATAATATTATCCGTGATACTCCTACCCCGGATGAAGGCCGATTGGTTAGAAGAAATGATATGATCGAGGTAGGGTTGAATGTGTTTCACCATAATTTTACTAATAACCTTGGAGATTATTGAAGTAAACGAAATAGGATGGAAGTCGTCCCAAGATGTCTTTTGTGTAGACTTGGGGATAAGGACAATCATGGCAGAAGAGAAATATTTACTCAGCGTTTTCCCCATAAAAAAAAACTCTGAATGGCATGGATCACATCTCTCTTTACAATGCTCCAACATTTAATGTAAAAATCAGCGGTAATACCGTCAGGACCTGGCGCTTTATTAGAGTTGATATCTTTTAAAGCATCATAAACCTCATCAGCTGTAGGAATACCAGAAAGGTCAAGATTCTCTCGTATAGCTTCTCATATCATTTAACAAGCGAGCGTCGATGGAACCCGTAGTCTCCCGAGCAAGTGTAAATGTCGATGAAGTAACTAACCGCACTATTCCCCAAATCCCGAATATCGGTAAGCCAACAACCCCGGTCATTCTTAATGCAAACAATATTATTATTGGCCCGACGTTGCTTAATACAAGCATGGAAATACTTTGTATTTCTATCACCTCGAACAAAATGAACCTCACCCGCCTTCGTTGCAAATAATCCTCCTCCCAAAGCGAAGCTTCCAATAAATTAGAGTGAGAGACATGAAGCCGAGACATAACTTCATTAGTAGCTTCATCAATCGCTTGAAGATCCATAACCCATTGCTCGGCATTGCGGACCTTGGCATGAATATCACCAAACACATTCCAATTCTAAGTCCTCAAAGCGAAAGCCACCTTCTTATGTAATTTCCACAGACGAAACCACGCATTCCCAATGTCATCAATTTTCCAATTATCCTTAACCAACCATAAAAAACCCTTATGTCTAGACTAGACATTTAAATAATGGAAGTGATAATTAGCGATTTTCTTAAAATGATTAAAAGAAAGCAATATAGGTTTATGATCAAAGCCCGAACTACAAAGATGTTGAACCTGAGTGAACCCATAAGAAGACATCCAGGCTTGATTAGCAAAACACCTATCCAGACGTTCAAAAACTTTACCTCTCTTTCAGGTAAATCTGGATCCAGCAAACCCCAAATCAGACAGGTCTGCATCGGCCATAACCTCCCCGAACCTATTCATGAGAGAAGCGTCAGGGCGACGGCCGCCCAACTTTTCACAGTTATTCATAACCATATTAAAATCTCCTCCCACCATCCTTCTATCCGGGATAATACTACCCATATCAATAATTTTCCTCCACAACTCATGTCGAGCGGAAAGGCGAGTGCTAAGCATAAACAAAAGTTAACCAACCCGAGAATTCATCAACGTAAAAATAAGTATGAATGAATTGGCCATCATCCACAGCAATTTCTAGAGAAATATGCTCCGCCAAAAAAACCAAATTTTATTAGAGCAATTCTGGAAGCAAGAAAACTACTTAAATTTTCCCATCACATGAAGCTCATTAGAAGAAATCATAGGCTCCAAAATAAGCAAACATATCGACCTTATGGATCCTTGTCAACAATTTCAATCTACCAAGGGAGTAAGGATCCGCAACTCCCCTGATATTCCAGATTAGGATAATAAACATGTATAGACAAGGAGCCCTCCCTAGGAGCCCTAGTTCGGGTTAGTCTACCTTCTTTCTCGGAGTGATAATTTTTGCTTCCTTCAATGTCACACCCAACCCCTAGGTTGGTCAATTCGTAAGATCCTTTTTTCCTTCTACGGCGGGACTTTTGCACCACCCATTCCTCTCCAAGGAGCTCAGAGATAGCTATCAACTGAGGTTCCAAAATAGGAGGCACATTACCTAAACTTGCATGTCGAATTAAAGTGCCGGCCTCCGACATCCTCGAGGTGGGATGTCTAGGAGCAGAGCAAACTACATTAACAGGTTGTTGCCCCACAACATCCACCCTAAGATGTACTAAATCATAGAAACCCCATCGTTAACATCATTAATCTGATTGATCTCAGCAGTAAAGTTATCAGAATCAGTGATACCAGGTACAGAAGGGTTCACCACAATACCCTTCAACCTAGAACTACCCTCAGCAACAGTGGGAACCGGCTCTTCAATGACAGGAGGGGACATATGAACACCCTCATCCACCAAGCCTTATCCCTCAAGGTCATGTTCAACGATATTCCCAGGCACCTCAACAGCCACAGTGCTGGGATCCAAATGAAGATTGATGTGGATGGAACCAGCTTTAGGTTTCTCTATACTAACTCTCCCGAGCTCGGGGTACAAGTGATAAGCATTGAGCAAAGACCGTGCCCAAACATTCTACAATGAGGACAATGATAAGGGGTGTCGTTCAAGAATAAAGCTTAACCCAATACCCATTATGAGCGGACCCAATCCACATCTCATCAGGGAGGGATTGAGTAATGTCCCATTCTACAAGAAACCTAGCAGTAATTAGTCGAGAACTATCTAAATCTTTGGTAGGAGGACCAATCTGTAGAGGTTTCCTGAATATCCCCGCAATCGAAAATAGAAATCGAGGCTTAAAGTGATGAACTTTCAAACCGAGCAGACGTATCCGCACCGTAATGGTAGGGGATTCAGCTCGCGGGTCAAAATCAACGGACCATTTAAGCAGTATCATAATTCGATTGTCAATCCTCAAAATCCTGCGTGCAAAAAGCCGAGTATAATCTTCATCGTTAGAAAGTTGAATTAGGATATGCCCACCATCTAGTAACCCTACTTTCCATGTACCCACTAACTTCTTAAGCTCGAAATCCCTCCGAATTCGGGTGACCATATAGGAATTTTCCTACCAAAGTCAGCCTAAACGGAGCCGCGAGTAATTCATTCTCAACATCCAAAATGATAAAACATTTAAAACAACTGAAATAATATTAAATAAATTTGTATATATACATATATATATATATATATATATATATATATATATATATATATATATATATATATATACATATATATATATATATATATATAAATTTATATAATATTATTTTATTATTTTAAAAATTTTAAGTATAGAATATTATTTATACATATAATTTCATTATAAAAATATTTAGTAATTAAATTTATTATAAATAAATAAATATATATATATATATATCTTCATATATATATAATTTTATTTTTTTATTTTAAATGTTTTAAGTATAGAATATTATTTATAAATATGATTTAATTTAAAAAATAATTAATAATTAAATAAATTATAGATAAAAAAATATATATAGTTATATATATATATATAATATTATTTTTTTTACTTTAAATGTTTAAAGTATAAGTATATTATTTATAAATATAATTTATTTATAAAAATATTTAACTATTAAATAATATATATATATATTTATTTATTTAATACTATTTTTTATTTTAAATATTTTATGTATAGTATATTATTTATAAATATAATTTAATTATAAAAATATTTAATAGTTAAATAAATTTTAATTAAATAAATATAAATGTGTATATATAAATATATATATATATATATATATATATATATATATATATATGACACACACACACACAAATTTATTTAATATTACTTTTTTGTTTTAAATATTTTAAGTATAGTATATTATTTATAAATATAATTTAATCATAAAAAAATTTATTAATTAAATAAATTGTAAATAAAAATATATATTTAGAGGTATATAAATATATATTTATATATATATATATAAAATTAATTTAGCATTCTTTTTTTATTTTAAATATTTTCCGTATAGTATATTATTTTTAAATATAATTTAAATATAAAAAAAATTAATAGTTAACAAAATTATAAATAACTATATATATATATATATATATATATATATATATATATATATATATATATATATATAAATTTAATTATAAAACTATTTAATTTTTAAATAACTATAAATATAGTATATTATATAGAAATATTTTTTTATTTTAAATGTTTTAAGTATAGTATATTATTTATAAATATAAATTAATTATAAAAATATTTAATAGTTTAGTAAATTATAAATAAAAATATATATAGGTATATATATATATATATATTTAATATTATTCTTTTATTTTAAATATTTTATGTGTATGATATTATTTATTAATAAAATTTAGTTATGAAATTTTTTAATAGTTAAATAAATTATAAATAATTAAATATATATGTGTATATATAAATACATAAACATAATTTAACTATAAAAATATAATTTAACTATAAAAATATTTAATAGTCAAACAAATTATAACTAAATAAATATAAATCCGTACACACACACACACACACACACACAGATATATATATATATATATATATATATATATATATATATATATATTTATATATAATTTTTTATAATATTATTTTTTTATTTTAAATATTATAAGTGTAGCATATTATTTATAAATATAATTTATTTATAAAAATATTTAGTAATGAAAAAAATTATAAATAAATATATATATATATATATAGGTATTTATAAATATAAATTTATAAATATACATATAAGTTTATCTAATTTTATGTTTTTATTTTAAATATTTTAAGTATAGTATCTTATTTTTTAATATAATTTAATTGTAAAAAAATTTAATAATTAAATAAATTATAAATCAAAATACATATATATAGGTATGTGTGTGTGTGTATATATATATATATATATATATATATATATATGTATATATATATATATATGCTTGCCCGAGAATTACTTCTGATCTCGACAAAACATGTAGGGGAGGTAATATCATATACAAACTCGACATTAAGAAAGCATATGATACCGTAGATTGGAACTTCATTCTCCAAGTGCCGCATGCCGAGGCTTTCCAACCGAGTTCGCCAAATGATCAAAAGATGGTCAAGTTCAATCATCACTCAATTCCGGTAAATGGTCGGTCTGGGGAGGTTTCCGTGCTACCGTAGGTCTTAAACAGGGAGACCCTCTTTCCCCTCCATTTTTATATTAGTGATGGACTATCTCTCTGACTCCTCAAGCTCAAATTTCCCCTCACCACTATGCTAGATACCACCATAAATCAAATGTTATCATATCCCATCTATTGTATGCCGATGATCCGATGTTATTTTCCGCAGCTTCCAAACCGGTCGTCAAGAGAGTTAATGAATGCCTTACTCAATTCCAAAATATTTCTGGCTCCAATTTAATAAATCCAAATGTGATTTGATTTTCTCTAGTAACACCAAGCCCGACCTCCGTCACCGGATTACTAGCTATACCGGATTTTCTACCGCATCTCTTCCTCGTGAAATACCCTGGAGTGCTTCGATCAAGGGGAAATCTAAGCAGCTCCACTTTGATGAGATCATTGGTAAGCTGAATACCCAACTCTCAAATCGGGCTAATTCTTATTTATCCGATGGGGAAGAATCACTCTACTTCACAGTATCCTTACCACCTTCCCTAATTATGTTCTCCAAATGGCTTGTTTAAAGAAAAGCTCCGTAATCCAAATTGAAAGAATTTTTAATAGGTTTCTTCGGTCTGGTCGAGGAAGCAAATGCATCGGGCAAGTTGGCGTAAACTTGCCAAACCTACTGGGCTGGAGGATTGGGTTTCAAAGGGTTGCATCATCTCGCGAAAGTCAATTTCGCAAGTTATGGGTGGAATTCGGACAACATGAAGTCTCTATGGGCACTTTACTCGACAGAAAATATTGTAAAGATAGCCACCTCGGCTCGGCCCAAATTAAACCAGGTTGCTCTAGAATTTGGAAACAAATGCTTATCAATAGAGATTTGGTCGAATCACTTTTCACATGGGAGCTTGGTCAAGGGAAGATTATGTTCGGGCAGATACTTGGTGCCCACTTCGAAATGAAGATTGCTATCCCATATACAAACCAACAAACTTTTCCTCGTGGCTACCTCGCTGGGACAATAATCATTGGTCCCTCACTAAGCTTCGTGAACTGCCGATCGATTGTTCCGCTCAACAGGTTTCGCTATTCATTTTGATACTTCCCAACTCGACAAAATTATCTCGCGAATGGTAAGCCCCACGAACCTTACTAAGCATATCTACTGTACCATTTACAATCGGCTCCGACATTACTTGGGGCAAACATATCCGGAACAATTATCTAACTCCATCCATGTCATTCTTCATCCTGGAGGCTCTTTCACCATCTACTTCCTACTCGATGACATCCTCAAACTCAAGGGAATTAGAGGACCTTCCAAGTGCTACCTCTCGTGGACCGTCGCCGAATCTCTCGCAACATCTTTTCTTTAACTCGTTACTTCTCTCGAGAAGTCCGGAGGGGAGTGATCAATTTATTAAACATAAATACTATTCTACTTGATTGGAAGGACATATCCACCTGCCGGCAAGCAATGGAATAAAGCTAATTTAGTGGTCGTCCCATTTTTGATTGCTTGGTTCATCCGGATGCACAGGAACAAAGTAAAAAATGAGGAGGAGAGCAGAAAAGTATTAACCGTGGTAACAAATTGTCAGCCTTCTTGACTAAAATCATACTTTGGAAGCACTTCCCCAACATTCTTCACTATCCTACCCTTCTTCACCCCAAGCAGTTCAAGATTATTTTAGTTAATTGGAAGGTTCCTCCCTCCCCTTTCATTAAAGTTAACACTGATGGGGCTTTTGCAGCTGCCGGTGCTGGGTGTGGTGGTGTGTTCAGGGATCCATATGGCAAGTGTATCTGTCTCTTCCATTCTCCTACTGTGGCGGCTAATGCTTTAGAGGCCGAGTTAACGACAGCTTATCGGGCTATACAGACTAGCCATTTCCCGCCATCGGCATAATATCCTCGTGGAATGTGACTCGCCACTATTCTCGCAATACTTACAAAACACTCTCCATCCTCCTCGGCATCTTTCAAATTGGATACATAAGATCGAAGTCTCTCCCAACAATGTAATATCCAGCTTCTCTTTCATTTACAGAGAAGGTAATAGGCCCGCTAATCGGCTAGCTAGGAAAGCCCTCCACTCTCAACAGTGTCCTCGTGTCGACCGCCCCTCCTCCTACCCCCGTCCTACCTTTCGGATGCGTACCTCGTGCAGTGCTCCACATTTTAGATTGGTGTCTATTAGTGGATGACATATGTTTTGCTTTGGTTTTTCTTTTTCTCGTTGGAAGTATACCGGTGTCTGTATAGGGTGTGGTGTGTAGCATCTTATACCACCATAGTTATTTTTGGATACTTCAATCAGGGTATGTAATTGTTTTTTTTCTCATCATTAACATGTAGGGAGCTGCTCTAGCTCTTTTCTTTTAAAAAAAAAAATGTATATATATATATATATTTAAATTTATTTAATTTAATTTTTTTATTTTAAATATTTATATATAGTATATTCTTTATAAATATATTTTAATTATAAAAATATTTAATAGTTAAGTAAATTATAAATAAATATATATATATATAGGTATATATAAATATATAAATTTACATATAGGTATATATATATATTTATATATATATATAAATTTATTTAATATTATTCTTCTATTTTAAATATTTTAAGTATAGTATATTATTTATAAATATAATTTAATTATTAAAATTTTTAATAATTAAATAAATTATAATTAAATATATATATATATAGGTATATATAAATATATTTATATATATATACATATATTTATTTATATAATATTATTTTTTATTTTAAATATTTTAATTATAGTATATTATTTATAAATATAATTTAATTATAAAAATAATTAATAGTTAAATTAAAAATAAACATAAAAATAAAAATATAGTTATATATATAGAATTTATAATATTTTTATTTTTTAAATATTTTAAGTATAGTATATTATTTATAAATATAATTTGTTATAAAAATATTTAATAGTTAAATAAATTATAAATAAATAAATATATATGTGCATATATAAATATATAAATATATAAATATATAAATATATAAATATATAAATATATAAATATATAAATATATAAATATAAATATATATATATATATATATATATATATATACATATATATATATATATAATTATTTTTGATATTTTAAATTTTTTAAGTATAGTATATTATTTATAAATATAATTTAATTATAAAAATATTTAATAGTTAAAATAAATTATAAATAAAAATATATATATAGCTAAAGTAGTAGTTAAATAAATTATAAATAAATAAATATATATGTGTGTCTATATATATATATATATATATATATATATATATATATATATATATATATATATATATATATATATTTATATTTATATTTATATTTATGAAAAATTAATTTTTATATTTTAAAGGTTTTGAGTATAGTATATTATTTATAAATATAATTTTATTATAAAAATATTTAATAGTTAAAGTAAATTATATATAAAAAAATATATCTAAATTATAAATAAATAAATATATATAAATAAATAATTAAATTTATATAATATTGCTTTTTATTTTAAATAAATTATAATTATATATATATATATTATTTTTTATTATGAATATTTTAAGTATGGTATATTATTTATAAATATAATTTAATTATAAAAATATTTAATAATTAATTAAATTAAAAATAAAAATATTTATATAATATTATTTTTTTTAAATATTTTAAGTATTGTATATTATTTTTAAATATACTTTAATTATATAAATATTTAATAGACAAAAAATTATAAATAAATAAATATAAATATGTATATATTTAAAAATATATATGTTTATATATATGTATATATATATGTATAAATTTATATAATATTATTTTTTATTTAATAGACATATTGGGTCAGTGGATTGGTCATTGGGTTAAAGATTGATAATTTTGACCAAAGTTGTCTTTTGGTCAAAACTTGACCTATTTAGGTCAACGAGGCAGTCAGTAGATCAAAAATTGACAATTTGAGCAAAATTGACTTTTTGGTCAAAAGTCAATTAATCGGGTCGATAGGTTGGTCAGTGGGTCGAGGATTAACTATTTCAGCCAAAGTTGACTTTTTAGTCAAAATTTAACAAATTGGGTCAATGGGTTCGTCATTAGATGAAGGATCGACCATTTTCACCAAAGATGACATTTAAGTCATCGTGTCGAAATCGACCATTTTGACCCAATTCGACTTTTTGGTCAAAAGTTGACCTTTTGGGTCAATGAGGTGGTCATTAGGTCAAATATTGCCAATTTTGACCAAAATTGGCTTTTTTGTTCAAAAGTCGACCTATTAGGTCAATAATCGGCAATTATGTAAAAAATTTACTATTTTGACTAAAATTGACTTTTTTGACAAAAGTCGATTTATCGGGTCGATGGGTCAAGTTATCGGGTCAAGGATTTATATTTTGACCAAAGTTATCTTTTTGTTCAAAGGTCGACATGTTGTGTCAATGGGTTCATTATCGGGTCAAGGATCGATAATTTTGACCAAAGTCGACTTTTTGGTCACAGATTTACTTATCGGGTCAATAATTGGTCATTAGGTCAAAAATTATCTATTTTGACCTAAAAAGTTGATCTTTCGGTCAAAATTTGACCAATTTAGTCAATGAGTTGATCATTGGGTCAAAAATTGATCATTTTGACCAAATTTGACTTTTTGGTCAAATGTCGATCTATTTTGGTCAATGAGTGGTCATTAGGTCAAAAATCGATTATTTTCGACAAAAATTAACTTTTTGGTCAAAATTTAACTTATTGGGCAATGAGTTTGTCATCGGGTCAATCATCGACAATTTTGTCCAAAGTCGACTTTTTGGTCGGAGATTGATTTATTGGGTCAATAATCGGTCATTAATTCAAAAAATCGACTATTTTGCTTCATTAGGTCAAAAATTAATTATTTTTACCAAAATTAAATTTTTGGTCAAAAGTTGAGTCATTGGATCAACTGGGAGGTCATTATGTCTGAAGTCGACCATTTTGACTAAAATTAACTTTTTTGGTTAAAAGTTAACTTATTTTGGTCAAAAGTTAACTTATCGGTCAAAAGTTGATTTATCATTTGACCAAAGTTGACTTTTTGGTCAAAAGTCGATTTATCGGGTCAATTGGTGGTCATTCAATCAAAAATTAACTATTTAGACCAAAATCGACTATTTGGACAAAAGTCGACCTTTTGGGTCAATGAGTTCGTTATCGGGTTAAGGATCGAATATTTTGACCAAATTTGACTTTTTGGTCGTGAGATTAACTTATTGAGTGAATAATCGGTCATTAGATCAAAAATTAACTATTTTGATCAAAATTTACTTTTTGGTCAAAAACTCGACATATCGGGTCAATGGGTTGGTCTTTGGGTCAATCGGTGGCCATTATGGGTCAAAATCGCCATTTTGACCAAAGATTACTTTTTGGTCAACAACTGACATATTTTGACCAAAATTGAATTTTTGGTCAAAAGTAAACCTATCGGGTCAACAGGTAGTCTATTGAGTTAGATATTGACTATTATGACCAAAGTCGATCTTTAGTTCAAAAGTTAGCCTATATAATATTATTTTTTTAATTTAAATATTTTAAGTAAAGTATAATATTTATAAATAAAATTTAATTATAAAAGATTTAATAATTAAATAAATTATAATTAAATATATATATATATATATATATAAATTTATTTAATATTTTTTTTGTTTTAAATATTTTAAGTATATTATATTATTTAATTATAAAAATATTTAATTGTTAAATAACTTATAAATAAATAAATAAATATATAAAATAATTTTTTTATTTTATATGTTTTAAGTATAGTTTATTATTTATAAATATAATTTAATTATAAAAATATTTAATAGTTAAGTAAATTATAAATAAAAAAATATATAGGTATATATAAATATATATATATATATATAATTATATTCTTTTATTTTAAATATTTTAAGTATAAGATATTATTTATAAATATAATTTAATTATAAAATTTTTAATAGTTAAACAAATTATAAATAATTAAATATATATGTGTATATATAAATATATACATATATATATATATATATATATATATAATTTTATATAATATTATTTTTTTATTTTAAATATTTTAAGTATAGTATATAATTTATAAATATAATTTAATCATAAAAATATTTAATAATTAAGAAAAGTAAAGATTAAAAAAATATATATATATAGGTACATAAATGTATATTTATATACATAATATAATTTATTTAATATTAATTTTTTTTATTTTAAATATTTTAAGTAAAATATATTATTAATAAATATAATTTAACTATAAAATTATTTAATTTTTAAAAAAATTATATATATATATATATATATATATATATATATAATTTTTTTAAAATATTTTAAGTATAGTATATTATTTATAAATATAATTTAATTATTAAAATATTTAATAGTTAAATAAATTATATATAAATAAATATATATGTAAAATTTTTTTTTAATGTTTTAAGTATTGTATATTATTTAATAATATAATTTAATTATAAAAATATTTAATAATTAAATAAATTATAATATATATATAAATATATATATATAGTTATATATATATACATATATATATAATATTATTTTTTATTTTAAATTTATAAAGTATAGTTTGTTATTTATAAATATAATTTAATTATAAAAATATTTAATAATTAAATCAATTATAATTAAATATATATATAAGTATATATATATATATATATATATATATATAAATTTATTTAATATTATTTTTTATTTTAATTATTTTAAGTATAGTATATTATTTATAAATATAATTTAATTACAAAAATATTTAATAGTTAACAAAATTTTAAATAACTATATATATAAATATATATATATATATATATATATATATATATATATATATATTTAAATATATATATTTATTTATATATATATATAAATTTTTTTATATTTTTTTTAATTTTAAATATTTTAAGTATAGTATATTATTTATAAAAATAATGTAATTATAAAAATATTTAATTGTTAAATAGCTTATAGATAAATATATATATATATATACATATATATATATATATATATATATATATATATATATATATATATATATAAAGTAATTTTTTATTTTAAATTTTGTAAGTATAGTTTATTATTTATCAATATAATTAACTTATAAAAATATTTAATAGTTAAGTAAATTATAAATAAAAAAATATAAATGTATATATAAATATTTAAATTTATATATATATATATATATATATATATATATAATTAATTTCATTATTTTATTTTAATTATTTTAAGTGTAGGATATTATTTATAAAAAAAATTAATTATAAAATTTTTTTATATTTAAATAAATTATAAATAATTAAATAAATATATAAATTTATTTAATATTATTTTTTAGTTTTAAATATTTTAAGTATAAGCATATTATTTATAAATAAATTTTAATTATAAAATTATTTAATAGTAAGATAAAATATAAAAAATTATATATATACATAGGTATATATAAATATATAATTATATATATTAATATATTTATATATAGATATATATAAATTTATATAATGTTATTTTTTTATTTTAAATATTTTAAGTATAGTATATTATTTATAAATATAGTTTAATTATAAAAATATTTAATAGTTAAATAAATTATAAATAGATAAATAATATAATATTATTTTCTAATTTTAAAAAATTTAAGTAGAGTATATTATTTGTAAATATTATTTAAACATAAAAGTTATTTAATAGTTAAATAAATTATAAATAGATTAATAATATAAAATTACTTTATAATTTTAAAAGTTTTAAGTATAGTATATTATTTGTAATTATTATTTAATCTTAAAAATATTTAATAATAAAATTAATTACAAATAAATATATATATGCATATATATAAATATATATACATATATAAACTATTAATTTTTTATTTTAAATGTTTTAAATATAGTATATTATTTATAAATATAATTTAATTCAAAAAAGTAATTAATAATTAAATAAATTATAAATAAAAAATATATTGTTATATTTAAATATATATACATATATATATATACATACATATATATATATATATATATATATATATATATATATATATATATATATATATATATATATATATATATATATAATATTATTTTTTTATTTTAATTATTTTAAGTTTAGTATATTTTTTAAAAATATAATTTAATCATAAAAATATGAAATAGTTAAATAAATTTATATCTCGTAAATATAAATATATATATATCTTTATATGTGTATATATAAATAAATATATATATTTAATATTATTTTTTTATTTTATTATTTAAATAATATTGTTTTATATAAATAATTTTATTATATATATATATATATATATAAATAAATTTATTTTATATTATTTTTTCATTTTAAATCTTTTAAGTATAACATATTATTTAAAAATACAATTTAATTAAAAAAATATTTAATAATTTAAAAAATAATAAATAAAAAAATATATATAGGTATATATATATATATATATATTTAATATTATTTTTTTTTTAAATATTGTATATTATTTTTAAATATAATTTAATTATAAAATAACTTAATAAATAACTATAGCAAAAACAACATATATAATTATAGATAAATAAACAACATAATTATAATTATAGAATAATTATAGCAAAAACAAGATAAAAAATAATTAATTAACAAAATTATAAATAAATAAATAAATATATATATATATATATATTAAAGAAAGAGCTACTCGTGGCTCCTTACGCGTTGAAATAGGAAAAACTGGTACAAAAATGGAGGGGAGGAGGATCTCTAACTATAACTAAACTAAACAACACAAGCATCGCACCCATATCGGCTCGTCCTTCCAAACAACAACTCGACGCGATGCAAAAAAGAAAAACACACAAGAACTAGTAAACCCTAATATATTTATTTTATATTATTTTTTAATTTTAAATATTTTAAGTATAGTATATTATTTATAAAAAAAATTTAATTATAAAAATATTTAATTATTAAATAACTTACATATAATAATTTTTTATTTTAAATTTTGTAAGTATAGTTTATTATTTATAAATATGATTTAATTATAAAAATATTTAATAGTTAAGTAAATTATAAATAAAAAAACATATATGTATATATAAATATTTAAATTTATATATATATATATACATATATATATATATATGTAGTAATTTTATTGTTTTATTTTAAATATTTGAAGTATAGGATATTATTTATAAATATAATTTAATTATAAAATTTTTTTATAATTAAATAAATTATAAATACTTAAATATATAATATTATTTTTTTTTAATTTTTTAGGTATAGTACATTATTTATAAATATATTTTAATTACAAAACTATTTAATAGTTAAATAAATTTTAAATAAATAAATAAATATATGTATATATAAATATAAATATATATTTATATATATACACATATATATGTATATATAAATTTTCATAATATTTTTTTTTAATTTAAATATTTTAAGCATAGTATATTCAATACAATTTAATTATAAAAATATTTAATAGTTAACAAAATTATAAATAAATAAATATATATATATATATATATATATATATATATATATATATATATATATATATATATATATATATATATGTATGTAAGTATATATATAAATTTATTTAACATTATTTTTTAGTTTTAAATATTTTAAGTATAACATATTAATTATAAATAAAATTTAATTGTAAAAATATTTAATAGTTAGATAAAATATAAATAAATATATATACATAAGTATATATAAATATATATTTATATATAATAATATATTTATATATAGATATATATAAATTTATATAATATTATTTTTTTATTTTAAATACTTTAAGTATAGTATATTATTTATAAATATAATTTAATTATAAAATTTTTTAATTGTTAAATAAATTAAAAATAGATAAATAATATAATATTATTTTCTAATTTAAAAAAATTAAGTACAAGTATATTATTTGTAAATATTACTTAATCAAAAAAATATTTAATAGTTAAATGATTTATAAATAGATAAATAATATAATATTATTTTAAAATTTTAAAAATTTTAAGTATAGTATATTATTTGTAAATATTATTTAATCATAAAAATATTTAATAATTAAATTAATTACAAATAAATATATTTAGGTATATATATATATATATATATATATATATATATATATATATATATATATATATATATATATATATATATATATACACACACACACATATATAAAATATTAATTTTTTTTAAATGTTTTAAGTATAGTATATTATTTATAAATATAATTTAATTCAAAAAAGTAATTAATGATTAAATAAATTATAAATAAAAAATATATATAGTTATATATAAATATATATACATATATATAAATATATATATATATATATATATATATATATATATTTATGTATATATATATATATATTTATGTATATATATATATATTTATGTATATATATATATATTTATGTATGTATATATATATATATATATCTATATATATAATATTATTTTTTTATTTTAAATGTTTAAAGTATAGTATATTACTTATAAATATAATTTAATTACAAAAATATATAATTATTAAATAAATTATAAATATATATATATATATAGGTATATATATATATATATATATATATATATATATATATATATATATATATATATATAGATTTATATATTTATTTAATATTATTTTTTTATTTTAATTATTTTAAGTACAAGTATAATATTTAAAATTATAATTTAATCATAAAAATATTTAATGGTTAAATAAATTATAATAAATAAATTTATATCTATATATATATATATATATATATATATAATATTATTTTTTTATTTTAATTATTTTAAGTATAGTATATTATTTATAAGTATAATTTAATTATAAAAATACTTAATTATTAAGAAAATTATAAATAAAAAAATATATATAGAGGTAGATAAATATATACTTATATATATAAAAAAATATTTAATATTATTTTCTTAATTTAAATATTTTAAGTACAATACATTATTTATAAATGCAATTTAATTATGAATATATTTAATAATTAAAAAAATTATAAATAAAAATATATTTATAGAGGTATATTAATATATATTTATATATATAAAAAAATTTATTTAGCATTATTTTTAATTTTAAATATTTTAAGTATAATATATTATTAATAAATATAATTTAATTATAAAATTATTTAATAGTTAAAAAAATGATAAATAAATAAAAATATATATAATATATATTTAATTTATGTATATATATAGATTTATTTTTTTAATAGTATTTTTTTATTTAATATATATACAGGTATATATAAATAAATATATATATATATATATATATATATATATATATATATATATATGTATATATATTTAATAGTATTTTTTTATTTTAAATATTTTAAATATAGTTTATTTTTTAAAAATATAACTTAATCATAAAAATATTTAATAGTTAAATAAATTATGAATAAAAAAATTTATATCCGTATATATAAATATTTATATATATTTATATGTACATATATAAATAAATATATATATAATGTTATTTTTTATTTTATTATTTATATAATGTTGTTTTATATAAATAATTATATATATATATATATATATATACATATATATATATATACATATAAATTTATTTTATATTATTTTTTTATTTTAAATATTTTAAGTATAGCATATTATTTAAAAATACAATTTAATTATAAAAATATTTAATAATTAAAAAAATAATAAATAAAAATATATATGTATAGGTATATATATATATATAGGTATATATATATATATATATATATATATATATATATATATATATATATAAATTTATTTAATATTATTTTTTTATTTTAAATATTTTAAATATAGTATATTATTTTTAAATATAATTTAATTATAAAGATAACTAAATAAATAAATAACTATAGCAAAAACAACATATATAATTATAGATAAATAAACAACATAATTATAATTATAGAATAATTATAGCAAAAATAGCATAAATAAATAACTAATTAACAAAATTTTAAATAAATAAATATATATATATATATATATATATATATATATATATATATATATATATATATATATATATTAAAGAAAGAGCTACTCGTGGCTCCTTACGTGTTGAAATAGGAAAAACAGGTACAAAAAGAGGAGGGAAGGAGTATCTCTAACTATAACTAAACTAAACAACACAGTACCGCACCCATAAAGTTCCTCCTTCCAAAAAATAACTCGACGCGACGCAAAAAAGAAAAATCACACAAGAACCAGTAAACCCTAACCGAACATTGCAAAAACAGAGCATAAACAACACATATTAGGCCAAAGGAAACATAACAGAATAGCCCAGAGAACTTCGTTGTCGCAAGGTAAACGAACTTGTTAGCAAGTGGAACGATGACGATAGGGCCACAACAATGTACTGTAAATGCGACGCGGGAAAAGATGTCGCGTAGAGCGGACCTGAAAAGAAAACAGACAAAATAATCACCGGAGACAGCGTAGGGAGCCAAATCACAGCAAAATTAAGTCAGAACAAATATATGTAAGTGGGGAATCATTCTAGAATTGTTAGAATTAATTGAAATATAAGCTCTTAATGAAAATAGGAATAATATGCAAGGCTCATCCAACCCAACAACATAACCTTCCAGAAGGTGAACAAGTCAACACGACCTCAAGAAAAACAAAGTTTCCAAAGACAGTTCCAGCACAAAGAAGTTAAAAGCTAAAAATATATGTGTGCATGTGTCTATATATATATATATATATATATATATATATATATATATATAAGGAAAGCAAAAAGAAGCCTTATATATATATATAAGGGAAGAAAGAAGAGGTCCGGATGCCAACTAAACCAACGGCAGAGAGGGGGGAAGCTGGAAGTGTGAAATTTCCACCTGGAACCTTCCTCCAGCAATAATTAACTACACCATATAACTTGGATCTCAAATACATAGGTATATATATAAATATTGAACTTTATCTATATATATATATATATATAAAATTATGCGTGTATAAAAATAAATCTATGACTATATGTATGTATATAATTATAGAAATATGTAAAAATATATAAGCAAACAAACCGGTAAAAGGCAAATAGCAGAAAACGGAACACCCGAGCATGAAGATTGTTATACACACACATGTGTATATATATAATTATTAGGTGCCTTTTACCGGTTTCTGTTTTCTACTATCCGCCTTTTATTATTCATATATTTATTTTTATACGGGCATAATCTTATATATATATATCTTTTATATAAATATATATATATATATATATGTGTGTGTGTGTGTGTGTGTGTGTGTGTGTGTGTATAATTATAGAAATATGTAAAAATATATAAGCAAGCAAACCGGTAAAAGGCAGAAAGCGGAAAACGGAACAACTGAGCATGAAAGAACATAACCGGATATATAAAGATTGCTATACACACACATGTATATATATATATATATATATATATATATATATATATATATATATATATATATATATATATATATATATATATATATATATATATGCGTATGTAACAAAGCTTTATATAGAGAGACAGATAGATGTAATCACAGAAATATATATATATATATATATATATATATATATATATATATATATATATATATATATATATATATATATATATATATTTATATATATATATGTAAATAAAAGCGAATACAACGAAAGAGATGGCAAGCACATGAAGTCTAAGTGCTGGGGCGAATAAAGGGTCATAGATATTATCCTCGTTAATTAAAATTTTTAAGGCAAGGGGCCGGAGCTTACCTGCCACAATTTGGTTACTCGACGAACCAAGCCTAGCAAGCTAGTTAGCGGATTTATTACATTCCCGATAAATGTTTTAAGTATAGTTTATTATTTATAAATATAATTTAATTATAAAAGTATTTAATTGTTAAATAAATTATATATATATATATATATATATATATATATATATATATATATATATATATATATATATATATATATATATATATATATAATTATTTTTTTATTTTAAATGTTTTAAGTATAGTTTATTATTTATAAAAACAATTTTATCAAAAAAATATTTAATAGTTAAGTAAATAATAAATAAAAATATATATTGGTATATATAAATATATAAATTCATATATATATATATATATATATATATATATATATATATATAATTATTCTTTTATTTTAAATATTTTAAGTATAGGATATTATTTATAAATATAATTTAATTATAAAAATTTTTAATAATTAAATAAATTATAAATAATTAAATATATGTGTGTGTGTGTGTCTATAGATATAAAAAAAAAGATAATATATATATATAAAAAATGATATTTATATAAAAAAAATTTATTTAATATTATTTTTTTTATTTTAAATATTTTAAGTAGAGTATATTATTTATAAATATTATTTAATTATAAAAATATTTAATAATTATAAAAATTATAAATAAAAATATATGTATAAAGGTACATAAATATATATTTATATATATATATAAATATTTATATAATATTATTATTTTATTTTAAATATTTTATGTATAGTATATTATTTTTAAATATCATTTAATTATAAAAATATTTAATAGTTAAAAAAACTATAAATAAATAAATATATATGTGTAGAATAATAGTTAAGTATTTATTTAAATGTTTTAAGTATTTATTTTTTAAATAATAGTTAAATATTTATTTTTTATATTTTAAATGTTTTAAGTATAGAATAATATTTATAAATTTAACTTAATTATAAATAAAAAAATATAGTTAAGTAAATTATAAATAAAAAATTTATATATTTAGTATTATTTTTTTATTTTCAATATTTTAAGTATATTCCATTATTTATAAATATTATTTAACTATAAAAAATTTTAATAGTTAAATAATTTATAAATAAATAAGTATATATGTGTATATATAAATATATATATATATATATATATATATATATATATATATATAATATAATTTCTTTTATTAAATTATTTAAGTATATTATATTATTTATAAATATAATTTTGTTATAAAAATATTTAATAGTTAAATAAATTATATATATATATTTATTTTAATTTATTTAATTTTGATTTTTATTTTAATTATTTTAAGTATAGTATATAATTTATAAATATAATTTAATTATAAAAATATTTAATAGTTAAATAAATTAAAAATATATAAATATATATATATATATATAATATTATTTTTTTATCTTAAATTTTTTAATTATAGCATATTATTTATAAATACAATTTAATTATAAAAATATTTAATAATTCAAAAAATAATTAAATTATAAATAACTATATATATATATATATATATATATATATAAATTTATTTATTATTATTTTTTAATTATGAAGATTTCAAGTATTGTATATTATTTATAAATATAATTTAATAATAAAAATATTTAATTGTTAAATAGCATATTATTTATAAATACAATTTAATTATAAGAATATTAATAATTAAAAAAATAACAAATAATATATATATATATATATCTATATGTATATATATATAAAAATTTATTTAATATTATTTTTTTATTTTAAATATTTTATGTAGAGTATATTATTTTTAAATATAATTTAATTATTAAAAAATTTAATAGTTAACAAAATTATAAATAACTATATATATATATATATATATATATATATATATATATATATATATATATATATTTAGTATTATTTTTTAATTTTGATTATTTCAAGTATAGTATACTATTTATAAATATAATTTAATTATAATAATATTTAATTGTTAAATAAATTATAAATAAGTATATATATATATATATAATTATTTTTTTATTTTAAATGTTTTAAATATAGTTTATTATATATATATATATAATTTAATTATAAAAATATTTAATAGTTTAGTAAATTATAAATAGAAATTTATATAGGTATATATATATATATATATATATATATATATATATATATATATATATATATAGTTATGTAAATTTATTTAATATTATTCTTTTATTTTAAATATTTTAAGTATGGGATATTATTTATAAATATAATTTAATTATAAAAATTTTTAATAGTTAAATAAATTATAAATAATTAAATATATATGTGTATATATAAATATATATATATATAATTCTATATTATATTATTTTTTATTTTAAAATTCTTAATTATAAGTATATTATTTATAAATATGATTTTATTATAAAAATATTTAATAGTCAATTTTTGACATAATGACAAATTAATAACCAAATAAGTCAATCTCTGACCAAAAAGTTAATTTTGGTCAAAATAATCAATCCTTTACCCAATGACAAACACATTGACCCAACAGTACAACTTTTGACCAAAAACTCAATTTCGGTTAAAATAGTCAATTTTTTACCTAATGACCACCCATTAACCAAATAGGTTAAATTTTGACCAAAATGTCAACTTTGGTCAAAATGGTCAATTTTTTACCCAATGACCGACCCGTTGACCCAATATATCAAATTTTGATCAAAAAATTTTCTTCAGTCAAAATGGCTAAATCTTGACCTAATTACCAACTCATTGACCAAATAGGTCAACTTTTGACCAAAAAGTCAACTTTGGTCAAAATGGTCAATTTCTGACCCAATGCCACCCCATTGACCCAATGGGTAAACTTTTGACAAAAAATTTAATTTTGGTCAAAATAATCAATTTTTGACCTAATGACTAATTTTAGACCCAATAAGTCAATATCTGACCAAAAAGTCAACTATGGTCAAAATGATCAATCTTCGACCCAATGACCAACCCATTGACCCAATAGGTAAACTTTTGACCAAAAAGTCAACTTTGGTCAAAATGATCAATTTTTTACCCAACGACCAGCATATTGACCCAGTAGGTCAATGTTTGACCAATAAATCATTTTTGGACAAAATAGTCAATTTTTAACCGAATTACCAATTATTAACCCAGTAAGCCAATCTCTGATCAAAAAGTCTACTTTGGTCAAAATGGTCTTTCCTTGACCCAATGACCAACCCATTAACCCAGTAAGTCAACTTTTGACAAAAATTCATCTTTGGTTTAAATGGACAATTCCTTATCCAATGACCACCCCATTGACCCAATAGGTTAACTTTTGACAAAAAATTCAATTTTGGTCAAAATAGTCAATTTTTGATCAAATGACCAATAATTGACCCAGTAAGCCAATCTCTGACAAAAAAGTCAACTTTGATCAAAATGGTTAATCTTTCACCCAATGACAAACCCATTGACCCAATAAGTGAACTTTTAACCAAAAAGTTAACTTTAGTTAGAATGGTCAATTTTTGACTTAATGACCAACCCATTGACCCAATAGGTTAACTTTTGACCAAAAAGTTAACTTTGGTCAAAATGGTTATACCTTGACCCAATAACTAACCCATTAACCCAATATGTCAACTTTTGACCAAAAAGTCAATTTTGGTCAAAATAGTCAAATTTTGACGTAATGACCCCCATATGTTGACCCAATAACCCCCCATTACACATTTATATTTATTTATTTATAATTTATTTAACTATTAAATATTTTTATATTTAAATTATATTTATAAATAATATACTATACTTAAAATATTTAAAATAAAAAAATAATATATATATATATATATATGCATACCATTCTGAGCAAAGTTGACTTTTTGGTTAGAAGTTGACATATTGGGTTAATGGGTGGTCATTAGGTCTAAAATTGACTATTTTGACCAAAATCGACTTTCTGGTCATAGGTCATTCTGTTGGGTCAATGTGTTTATCATTAGGTGAAGGATCGCTTATTTTGACAAAAATTAACTTTTTGGTCGGAGATCGACTTATTTGGTCATTAATCGGTCATTAGGTCAAAATCGACTATTTTGACCAAGATTGAATTTTTGGTCAAAGTTAACCCATTGGGTCAACGGGGAGGTCATTGGGTCGAAATCGACCATTTTGACCAAAGTCGACTTTTGGTCAAAAGTCGACATATTTCGCCAATGTGTTGGTAATTGGATCAAGAAGTTGATCTGTTTTTACCAAAGATGACTTTTTTGGTCAAAAGATGACCTATTTGGTCAATGGGTTGATCATTGGGTCAAAAATTGTCCATTTTGACCAAAGTTGACTTTTTGGTCAAAAGTTGACCTATGGGTCAATGGGTGGTCATCTGGTTAAAACTTGACTATTTTGACCAAAATTGGCTTTTTGGTCAAAAGTTGACCAATTGGGTCTATGGGTTTATCATTCGATCAAGGATTGACCATTTTGACTAAAGTTGACAATTTGGTCAAAGATTGAATTATTGGGTCAATAATTGGTGATTAATTCAAAATTTTTTATTTTGACCGAAATTTATATAATATTATTGTTTTTATTTTAAATATTTTAATTATAGCATATTATTTATAAATACAATTTAATTATAAAAATATTTAATAGTTAAATAAATTATAAATATGTATATATATATATATACATAATAATAATTTATTTTTTAAATATTTTAAGTATAAATATAATTTAATTATAAAAATAATTAATAGTTAAATTAATGATAAATAAATAAATATATATGTGTGTGTGTATATATATATATATTTATATTTATGTAAATTGTTTTTAATATTTTAAATGTTTTAAATATATTATATTATTTATAAAAATAATTTAATTACAAAAAGATTTAATAGTTAGTAAATTATAAATAAAAAAATATATAAAGCTATAAATAAAAATATTTAATAATTTAAAAAATTATAAATAAATATGTATGCATACATAAATATATATATATATATATATATATATATATATAAATTTACATATATATAAAATATTATTTTTTATTTAAATATTTTAAGTAAAGTATATTATTTATAAATATTATTTAATTATGAAAAGATTTAATAATTAAATAAATTATAGTTAAATATATATAGGTATATATATATATATATATATATATATATATATATATATATATATATATATATGCATATAAATTTAATTAATATTCTTTTTTTGTTTTAAGTATTTTAAGTATAACATATCATTTATAAATATAATTTAATTATAAAAATATTTATATATATGTGTGTGAATATATATATATATATATATATATAAATATTAAAAAAATTATTTTTTTATTTTAAATATTTTAAGTATAGTATATTATTTATAAATATTATTTAATTAAAAAAATATTCAATTTTTAAAAAAATTGTAAATAAATAAATTATATAATATTATTTTTTTATTTTAAATGTTTTAAGTATAGTATACTATTTATAAATATAATTTAATTTAAAAAATAATTAATAATTAAATAAATTATAAAGAAAAATATATATATTGTTATATAAAATATATATATATATATATATATATATATATATACATACAATTTTATATAGTTTTATTTTTTTATATGTTTAAATATAGTATATTTTTATAAATATAATTTAATTATAAAAATATATAATAATAAAATATAGTATAAATAAATATATATATATATATAGGTATTTATAAATAAATATATATATATATATATATATATATATATATATATATACATATAATATTATTTTTTTATTTTAAATATTTTAAGTATAGTATATTATTTATAAATATAATTTAATTTCAAAAATATTTAATAATTAAGAAAATTATAAATAAAAATATATATAGAGAGGTAAATAAATATATATTTATATATATAAAAAAATTTGTTTAATATTATTTTTTCTTTTTAAATATTTTAAGTATAGTATATTATTTATAAATATAATTTTTTTATAAAAATATTTAATAATTAAAAAAATTGTAAATAAAAAATTTATATAGAGGTACATTAATATATGTTTTTATATATGAAAAATATTTATTTAACTTTATTTTTTATTTTAAATATTTTAAGTATAATATATTATTAATAAATATAAATTAATTATAAAATTATTTGATAGTTAAAAAAATGATAAATAAATAAATATATATATATATTTATATTTAATATATATATATATATATATATATATATATATATATTTATTTATTTATTAATGGCTGCTCGTTGGTGTTTCTGGAGCTCGCTAGGGTTTTGAGATGGTGCTTGTGGCGGCGCCGTCCTCGGTGGCTCGCGTGATCTCTCGGGTAAGTGGTGTCTACAGTGGTGCAAGGCTTTGGCGAGGCCGAGAAGGTTTCGCCTTTCTCCGAGTGCTCGCTACCTTTCCCGGGTGGTGTCCATTCAAATTTTCACTGTTTCATTGCTTGGGATTAGTTGTGTTGCCCGACTGAAGTGGGTGTTTTTCTGGGACTTGCTGTGTTACAGAAGGGGTTCCAGGCTCTTACAGTACTTGCTGCTCACTCTGATTTTAGTTTTTAGCTCTGCTGACTGGGGGCTGTAGGTGCATTATCTGCATTTATGGCTTGCCCAATTGATCTCCATACCAATTTAGATTGGGCCAAGGCCACCTATGCTGCGGGGTGGTGGGAAAAGGCCCTACTTTCAAGGATTCATCCGAACTAGTGTTCCCCAAAAATCGCATGATGCCGCAGCAGAAAGGGTCATTGCCCTTTCATCAAGCCTATTGAAGAAAAGGAGGGATGCCTAGCTGCATACTTCTCTGATGATGAACTAGAAATGCTAAATGAGGAAGTGAGGCTAACTCTAATTGGGAAATTTACTTTGGGACACCCAAAGATGGAAATGGTAAGAAGCTTTTTGAATCACTCAATCTAACAGGAGAATGGAGGCTTGGATTAATAGATGGGAGACATCTACTTATTAATCTCACCTCGGATGAAGATTATGCTAAGATATTTGCAAAGCAGCAGGTCACCATTGCTGGTATGGATATGAAAATCTTAAAATGGACCCCCGATTTTGATCCCAACAAAGAACCCCCTATCATCCCCATTTGGTTCAAGCTACCCAATTTGCCATATAGGTATTTTAATCAGACTGCCCTTTTCCATATTGGAAGGGCAATCGGCACCCCACTCGGATCGGATGCAGACTACACTCCACAAGGCAAAACCCGAATTTGCCAGGATTGAAATGAAGTTGATATATCCCTCCCCGAGGTTAAGAGAATATGGGTGGGATCTAAAGCCGATGGGCATCGGCAGGAGGTAATCATGCAACAAAAGCCATATTATTGCTCCCACTCGCAAAATGTTTGCCACACAGTCGAAAGGTGTTTCGAGCTCCATCCTCCTCCTAGAAAATCCTCCTTTCCGACCAAAAGTAGGCCGAAGTGCCCACCATCCCCCCAGCTCAGCCTTCGAGGTGAATCATGAACTAGCCCCTTTCCAGCCTCGACCCCCCCACAAACCCATCCCCCACCCTCCTAAAATCTCCCACCTCCTCCATTCACACCCGAGTCCCCCCTCCCTACCCCCACTCGCTCGGTGCCGTTGCCGATGCAATGGATTCCATGGAAGAAGAATGGGTAATTTACTCAAAAAATAAGAAGAAGAAAAATAAGTCCGAACCGAAGAAATTGACTATCCCCTCAGCCCCCGGTGCGGAGAGGACTCCCCTCCACTCGAAGAAGTAGAACAAGGTCAAGATCTCACAAATCCAGCTCCCCCACCTTTAACCCCCAATGATCAACCTACTATGCTCGGAACATTAGAGGTGTGGCTAGTCCACACTCTCTTAAAAGACTCACTTACCTCAATAAAAAACACACCCCTTGGTGTATAGCTTTACTAGAACCAATGACTCGACTTCACTCAAACAAAATCCTCAAAAAACTACCTGGCTTTTCTCTTCACACAAACATCAATAACAAAATTTGGGTTCTGTGTAGGAGAGAGCTGGGTTGGACCATTCTCATTGATAACCCTCAGTTTGTTCACCTCTCTTTAAATTTTGTCTGGTAAAAATGTCCTAGCTACCTTTATCTATGCTGGATGCAGCAAGCATGACAGAATTAGTCTGTGGGATCAATCGCACCAAATCAATCACTCCATTACCCTCCCCGGATTGTTAGGGGGATTTCAATTGTATTATTAGTGCTGCTGAGAAGTTGGGAGGCAGAACTCCAATCCTAAGCAAAATGAACCAATTCAGGGATAATATCCACAATGCCAGACTTTTTGATTTGGGCTTCAAAGGCCCTTCTTTCACCTGGAGAAGGAGCCACACTTGGGAGAGACTGGATAGATTCTTATCCAATGAACTTTGGCACTCTCAATTTCTCCACACCGTTGTCACTCACCTTCCCCTTGTCCGTTCCGACCACGTACCTCTCCTTTTAACTATTTCTCGCCCTCCCCTAAATCACACCAGCTCTCCTTTTAGATTCCTAAATTTCCGGTCTTCACACCCCCAGCTCTTACCCCTCATCCAAGTCTCTCCGGAATGGTGCTCCCAATAATGATCCCCGGCTTAGAGCTAGAACACCTCCATCGGAAAATCAAGTAAAGAGCTTAAGAAGTGGAGTTGGAGAGAATTTGGAAATGTTCACACCGTCTATTGTTGAAGCCGAGAAGGAAGTACTTGACTTGGAGCAGAAGGTTCGGATGGGAGTTGTTCCCGACCACCTACTAACTCGCGGCCCGGTAAATCTCTCTAACTCCATTGAAATTCAGGAACGGTTTCTCGCACTGAAGTCTTCTATGCATATATTCACCGAGGGGGACGAAACACAAAATTCTACCATTCCTTTATCAAATACGAAGACATTGCAACACCATTCACAGTATCCAAGATGAGAATGGCACTTGGCTCGAGAACAATCAAGCTATTGGCGTAAGTGCTACCGCCTACTTTCAAAAGCTCCTTTCCTTTCCTTCCATTATTAGAGAACTCCTAAACCCTTTATGTTTCCGTGGAAACTACCATTACACCAACTCTCTTTCACTTACACACCCCCCAAATGAGCATGAGGTTTGGGCAGTCGTTAACTCCATTGATAGCTCTAAATCGACTCGGACCAGTATGGGTTCACCGCCGACTTCTACAAGAAAGCCCGGCCGTCATCGCCCCGATATTATTGCAGCCATTGCTAGTTTCTTCTTGGGAAGGGACCCCCACAATTTTTCAGCTCATCCACTATTGTCCCGATCCCTAAGAACACACTGCAGTCTAACCGGGACCACTTCGACCCATAAGCCTCACATCGATTATAAACAAGGTCATTAGCAAGATTATAGTGGCAAGGCTCCAACCCCATCTCAGTAAAATCATTTGTATGAACCAATCTGCTTTTGTGAAGGGGAGGACAATTTCAGATAATGTGTTATTGGCCCAGGAGATGCTCTATGATCTCAATAAAAAATGTAGGGGGGAAATCTAATTTATAAATTGGACATTAGAAAAGCCTATGATTCCATCAGCTGGGAGTTCATCAATGAGGTTCTCTCACACTAGGGGCTTTCCCGAAGTTTTCTCGCTGCATGGTTCAAAGATGGCTTAGAAACAATTCCCACTCTATCCTCATAAATGGCACTAAGCTGGAACACTTTCACCGCAACCAGGGGCTTAAACAAGGGGACCCCCTATCCCCAACCCTATTTATTCTAGCTATGGATTACTTTTCCCATATGCCGAATAATCTCCAAACCACTCACAAGCATACCAGTATATCACCATAAATCTAACATAATGGTTTCCCACCTCATATATGCCGATGATGTGATAATTTTTTCTAATGCCTCCAAGGAGCCGTTAAACACACCTTCAAGTGCATCCAACATTTTCAACAAAGAATCGGGACTCATTTTCAACCCTTCTAAATGTCGATTCTTTTTCCCTGAAGATCTCACCTGAAATAAAAAATTAGATTCTCACCTACACTCGCTTTTCTAGCACACGGCTACCTATCAAGCATTTGGGAGTACAACTTAATATAGGAAGAGTCAAACAGACCCACTTTGATGAAATCCAAGCATAAGATCAAGCACTTACCTTTCTAACTCGGACTCACATCTATCTTTCAAATGGTGGAAGATTGACATTGCTTAAGAGCATCCTAACCACTCTACCCTCCTATGTTATGCAGGTGACCACTATGAAAAAGAGTACTCGTAACCAGCTTGAAAGAGCATTTAACCATTTTCTCCGGGCAGGGAACGTAAATCAAACTCACTCGGGCTTCTTGGCAAAGGATGGCCAAACCCACCCGGGCAGTGGTCCGGGCTTCAAAGGGATCCAGCAGATTATCACCGTTAATCTTTGCCGGCCGTGGATCAAATTCGAACTCAAGACTCTTTGTGGGCACACTACCTTCTTGGAAAGTATCGCGGACACACTCACCCTTCTCAGGTCCCCTCCAAGACCGGTGACTCCAAACTTTGGAGAGCTCTTATAAAGAACGAACCCCGGTCGAACAGCAAGTACCTTTGGAACCCGGGTCGTGGAAATCTCAGCTTTTGGCTCGATCATTGGTGCCCTCCGGATTGGCTATAACCTCTCACTCCACCCACCAACCTTAATCCGAAAGTTGCTCGATTGCTGGAATGGGGACAGCTGGTCCTTGCCATTTCTCCACAACATCCCGGAAGCTCCTTCGCCGTAAAGTTGCCACTATTCCTTTCAACAGATCCAATCTGGATTCTCCTGTTAGGAAGGCCCTTCACAACCAAAGCTTCTCAAAGGCTATTTACACTCAACTCTATTAGTGGGAAGCTATTCCTTGGAGTGATCTGATCTGGAACAAGTACCTCTCCCCTCTATGAACCTCTTCGACTGGAGACTTTTCAAAAATCTTCTCCCCACCGACAACATCCTTAAGTTAAAGGGACTTAGGGGCCCTTCTTGTCGTAGTTTGTGTCATATGGAGGAAGAAACTATCAATCATCTTTTCTTTGAATGCAAGTTTTCTAAGGAGGTCCGGACTCGACTAATCCCTCAATTTAAATCGAATACCCTCCATTTGCACCGGCATCATCTTCTCACTCGCCGGACTCGAATGGCATCAACAGGGAACTGGAGCTTTACCCCTACTCATTGCATGGTTCATTTGGATGGCAAGAAACAAGGCTATCTTTGAGGAGCCGCCACTCGGTGCTAGTACTCGTTGCCGAAACCGCATATCTTATCTCCATAAACTTATTAGCCACAAGAAGTTTCCAAATATTTTTAAAGCTAGCCAACCCTCGAACAACCAGCTCCCTAAAATTCTCATCGTCACTCGGTCTCCTCCACCCAAGCAACTATGTTAAAGCAAACACCGATGGTCGCTACACCACCGATGCCGGCAGTGTGGGTGGTCTCTTCGGGAACCACAAGGGGGCCTCGCTCGCCGATCTTCCATGCCCCCATTATCGCTGCTCGATGCTCTTGAAACCAAACTTATAGCCGCCTACCGGGCTCGAAATTAGCTTTGATCTTCAATCGGAGGAATCTAATCATCGAGGGGATTCTCGTGAGATGATTAATTTGATTGATACTCGGAACTTTAACCACTTGGACCCACTCATTTTGGATCCAAAAATTCTTTCCCTCACTAGTCAACTAAAGGCCACCTTCACTTTTATTTTCGTAGAGGGAAATAAGCCGTACTGACCGGCTTCGCAAGAACCGGATCCCTTTCCACTAGAGTGACCCTCTCAACTATTCCCCCGCTCATCTCGCAATGTCGGAGGCCGGTGATCTCTTATCTCGTTCCCCACTTAAGGATCGACAATGGCCACTCTTCGTTATAACAGACATTGATCGTGATGGTTTTGGTTGTTGGGTCAGTTGCTCATTGGGTTCTTTTTTTGTCGACTATATTTGCTCCATGAGGTCTCATGTTTCTTTGCTATCCCACTCGGGCACACTATCCGTGGCCGAAGGTTCTCATGATCTCCTTATCGTGAGGGTTAGTTTCAGAAATTTATAGATTTCCTTGTATCTAATAGTAGTTATTTTTATTTTAAGTCGATTCTGTTTTGTGATTGGGGATCCCCATGTGGCTTCAAAATGTATTTTGTTATCTGTTTGGTGGGGACCCCTCTACTTCAACTTTTGTAACCCCCTTTTTATTTACTAATCAACATGCAGTGGAGCCTATGTTTGCTCCTTTCTCTAAAATATATATATATATATATATATATATATATATTTATTTATTTATTTAATATTATTTTTTAAAAATATTTTAAGTATAGTATATTATTTAGAAATATAAATTAAATAAATTATAAATAAATAAAAATATATTTGTGTAAAGTATAGTTAATAAATATATATGTATGTATATATATGTAAAATTATTTTTTATATTTTAAATGTTTTAAGTATAGAATATTATTTATAAATATAATTTAAATATAAATAAACAAATATAGTTAAGTAAATTATAAATAAAAAAAATATATATAGCTATTTTCGTATTATTTTTTTATTATATTTATTTATTTATTAATTTTGTATTATTGTTAAGTAAATTATATATATTTATTAATTTTGTTTTATTTTTTTATTTTCAGTATTTTAAGTATATTATATTATTTATAAATATAATTTAACTATAAAAAGTTTAAATAATATAATAATTTATAAATAAATAAATAAATAAATATTATTAATTTTTTATATTAAATAACTTAAGGAAAGTATATTATTTTATTAATATAATTTTAATATAAAAATATTTAAAAATTAAATTATATATATATATATATATAAATATATATATTTAATATTATTTTTCATTTAAAATATTTTTAGTATATTATATAATTTATAAATATAATTTAATTATAAAAATATTAAATAGTTAAATATATTATACATAATTAAATGTATATCTCGCATAAATAAATAAATAAATAAATATATATATATATAATATTATTTTTTTGTTTTAAATATTTTAAGTATATAATATTATTTTTTTATTTTAAATATTTTAAGTATAGCATATTATTTATAAATACAATTTAATTATAAAAATATTTAAAAATTAAAAAATAATATATATATATATATATATATTGTGTGTGTGTGTGTGTGTGTGTGTGTGTATGTATGCATGTATCTATATATAAATTTATTTAATATTACTTTTTTCTTTTAAATATTTTATGTATACTATATTATTTTTAAATAAAATTTAATTATAAAAATATTTAATAGTTAACAAAATTATAAATAACTAAAAATATATATAAATTTGATTAATATTATTTTTTAATTTTAAATATTTTAAGTATAGTATATTATTTATAAATATAATTTAATTATAAAAAAATTTAATTGTTAAATAAATTATAAATAAATAAATATATAAATGAGTATTTTTTTATTTTAAATGTTTTAAGTATAGTTTATTATTTATAAATATAATTTAATTATAAAACTATTTAATAGTTTAATAAATTATAAATTAAAATATTTATAGGTATATATATATATATATATATATATAAATTTATTTAATATTATTCCTTTATTTTAAATTTTTTAAGTAAATTATATTATTTATAAATATAATTTAATTATAAAAATATTTAATTGTTAAAAAAAATTATAAATAAATATATTTATTGAGGTATATAAAAATTTATATAATATCACTTTTTATTTTAAATCTTCTAAGTATAGTATATTTTTTTAAAATATAATTTAAATATAAAAAAATTGAATAGTTTAAAAAATTATAATTAAATAAATGAATATATATATATATATATATAATATTAATTTTTTATTTTAAATATTTTAAGTATAGTAAATTATTTATAAATATAATTTAATTATAAAAATATTTAATAGTTGGATAGATTAAAAAAATTATAAATATATAAATTTATATTATATTATTTTTTTTAAAATATTTTAAGTATAGTCTATTATTTATAAATATAATTTAATTATAAAAATATTTAATAATTAAAAAAATAATAAATAAAAAAATATATATAATTTTATATTAATATATATATATATATATATATATATATGTATATATATCTATTTAAATTTATATAATCTTATTTTCTTACTTTAAATATTTTAAGTATGACATATTATTTATAAATATAATTTAATCATAAAAATATTTAATAATTAAATAAATTGTAAATTAAAAAAATATTATATTATATATATTTTTTAATATTTTTTATAAATTGTAAATTATATATATTTTTTAATATTTTTTTTATTTTAAATATTTTAAGTATATTATATTATTTAAAAATATAATTTAATCATAAATATATTTAATAGTTAAATAAATTATAAATAAATAAATTTATATCTCTATATATAAATATAAATATATATATATATATATATATATATATATATATATATATATATATATATATATATAATATTATTTTTTTATTTTTAATATTTTAAGTATAGTATATTATTTATAAATATAATATAATTACAAAAATAATTAATAATTAAGAAAATTATAAATAAAAAAATATATATAGAGGTACATAAATATATATTTATATATATAAAAAAATTTATTTAATATTATTTTTTCATTTTAAATATTTAAAGTATAGTATATTATTTATAATTATGATTTAATTATAAAAATATTTAATAATTAAAAAAAATTATAAATAAAAAATATATATAGTAGGTACATAAATACGTATTTTTATAAATAAAAAATTTTCTTTAATATTATTTTTTTATTTTAAATATTTTTAGTATATTATATTATTTATAAATATAATTTAATTATATAAATATTTAATAGTGAAAAAATTATATATATATATATATATGTATGTATATATATATATATTATTTTTTTTATTTTAAATGTTTTAAGTATAGTGTATTATTTATAAATATAATTTAATTATAAAAATATTTAAAAATTAAATAAATTATAAATAAAAACATTGGGTCAATGGGTTTGTCATTGGGTCAAGGATTGACCATTTTGACCAAAGTTCACTTTTTTGTCGTAGATTAACTTATTGGGTCAATAATCGGTCATTAATTCAAAAATCGATTATTTTTACCAAAATCGCTTTTTGGTCAAAAGTCGACCTATCGGGTCAATCGGTTTGTCATTGGATCATGGATTCGACCATTTTGACCAAAGTTAACTTTTTGGTCGGAGATCGACTTATTGGGTCATTAATTCAAAAATTATTTATTTTCACCAAAGTTAACTTTTTGGTCAAATGTCGACTTATTAGCCTTTGGGTCGGTCATTTCGTCAAGGATCGACCATTTTTTCCAAAGTTAACTTTTCGTCAAAAGATGACCTATCGGGTCAATGGGTCGAGCATTAGGTCAAAGATTAACCATCTTCGACCAAAGTCGACTTTTTGGTCGTAGATCGGTTTACTCTTGGCCAAAAATCGTCATTAAGTCAAAAATCGATTATTTTAATTAAAATCGACTTTTGGGTCAAAAGTCGACATATTAGGTCAATGAGTTGGTCATTGGGTTAAGGATTGATAATTTTGACCAAAGTTGTCTTTTTGTCAAAATTTGACCTAGCTTAGGTCAATCGAGGAGGTCAATAGGTCAAAAATCGACAATTTTGAAAGCAAAATCGATTTTTGGTCAAAAGTCGATTTATTGGTCAATAGGTTGGTCATCGGGTCAAGGATTAACCATTTTGGCTAAAGTTGATTTTTTAGTCAAAAGTTAACAAATCCAACTAATCGGTCGATCATCGGATGAAGGATCGAACATTTTAACCAAAGTCGACATTTGAGTCATCATGTCGAAATCGACCATTTTGACTAAATTTGACTTTTGGTCAAAAGTCGACTTTCGGGTCAATGAGGTGGTCATTAGATCAAAAATCGATTTTTTCAAAAGTCGACCTAATTGGTCAACAATCGTAATTCTGCCAAAATTTACTATTTTGACCAAAATCGACTTTTTATCAAAAGTTTATCTATCGGTCAATGGTCAAGTTATTGGGTCAAGGATTGACAATTATGACCAAAGTTAACTTTTTGGTCAAGTATTTACTTATTGGGTTAATAATTGGTCACTAGGACAAAAATTGTCTATTTTGACCAAAAAGCTGACTTTTTGGTCAAAATATGACCAATTAGGCCAGCATGTTGGTCATTGGGTCAAAAATTGACCATTTTGACCAAAGTTGACTTTTTTCTCAAAAGTTGACCTATTTGGTTAATGGGTGGTCATTATGTCGAAATTCGACTATTTTGACTCAAAATTAACTTTTCGGTTAAAGGTTGACATATTGGGTCAATGGGTTGGTTGTTGGGTCAAGGTTTGACCATTTTGACCAAAGTTGACTTTTGTGTCAAAAGTTAACCTATTGGGTCAATGGGTTGGTCATTGGGTCAAAGATTGATAATTATGACCAAAGTTAACTTTTTGGTCAGATATTTACTTATTGGTCAATAATTGGTCATTAGATAAAAAAATTGTCTATTTTGACCTTAAAAGTTGACTTTTCGGTCAAAATTTGACCAATTTAGTCAATGGGTTGATCATCGAGTAAAAAATCGACCATTTGACCAAAGTCGATTTTTTAGTCAAAAGTCGATTTTTGGTCAAAAGTTGACCTATTTGGTGAATCAGTGGTCATTAGGTCAAAATCGATTATATTGACTAAAATCGACTTTTTGGTCAAAATTTAACTTATCAGGCAATGGGTTCGTGATTGGGTCAATCATCGATCATTTTGTCCAAAGTTAACTTTTCGGTCGGAGATCGATTTATCGGTTCAATAATCGGTCATTAATTTAAAAATTGATTATATTGGTCATTAAGTCAAAAATTAATTATTTTGACCAAAATTAAATTTTTGGTCAAAAGTTGAGCTATCGGGTCAACTGGGAGGTCATTATGTCAGAAGTTGACTATTTTGACTAAAATTAACTTTTTTTGTCAAAAGTTGACATATTTTGTTCAAAAGTTGACTTATTGGTCAAAGGTTGACTTATCATTTGACCAAAATTGACTTTTTGGTCAAAAGTTGACTTATTGGCTCAATTGGTGGTCATTTAGTCAAAAATTGACTATTTTAAACAAAATTGACTATTTGGTCAAAAGTAGACATATTGGATCAATTAGTTTGTCATTGGGTTAAGGATTGAATATTTTGACCAAGGTTGACTTTTTGGTTAGAGATTAACTTATTCAGTGAATAATTGGTCATTAGATCTAAAATTAACTATTTTGACCAAAATTTACTTTTTACACAAATACTGACCTATCGGTCAATGGGTCGGTCTTCGGGTCAATTGACGGTCATTATCGGTCGTAATTCACTTATTTTGACCAAGATTACTTTTTGACAAAAGTTGATTTATTTTGACCAAAATTGAATTTTCGGTCAAAAGTTAACCTATTAGGTCAATCGTAGTGTCATCGGGTTAGATATCGACTATTTTGACCAAAGGACTTTTCGTCAAAAGTCGATTCTATTTGGTCAATGAGTTGGTAAATGGGTCAAGAATCGACCATTTTGATCAAAGATGACTTTTTGGTCAAAAGTAGACCTATTAGGTCAATGGGTTGGTCATCGGGTTAAAAATCGACCATTTTAACCAAAGTTGACTTTCTCGTCAAAAGTTAACCTATTCGGTTAATGAATCGGTATATTTCGTATACATACATAAATATATATATGTAAATTTATGTATATATATATATGTAAATTTATATATATATATGTAAATTTATGTATATATATATATATATATATATATATATATATATATATATAATATTATTTTTTTAATCTAAATATTTTTAGTAAAGTATATTATTTATAAATAAAATTTAATTATAAAAAGATTTTATAATTAAATAAATTATATATATATATATATATATATATATATATGTATGTATATATGTATATATTTATATATATATTTATTTAATATTAATTTTTTGTTTTAACTATTTTAAGAATATTATATTATTTATAAATATAATTTAATTATAAAAATATCTAATAGTTAAATAAATTATAAATAAATAAATATATATATGCGTATATATAAATATAAATATAAATATAAATATATATATATATATATATATATATATATATATATATATAAATTTATATAAAATCATTTTTTATTTTAAATATTTTAAGTATAGTATATTATTTATAAATAAAATTTAATTATAAAAATATTTAATAGTTAAAAAAATCATAAATAAATAAAGAATATATAATTATTTTTTTATTTTAAAAATTTTAAGTAATTTATATTATTTGTAAATATTATTTAATCATAAATATATTTAATAATTAAATTAATTATAAATAAATATATATAAGTATATATATATATACATATATAAAATATTATTTTTTTATTTTAAATGTTTTAACTATAGTATATTATTTAGAAATATAATTTAATTTAAAAAGTAATTAATAATTAAATAAATTATAAATAAAAAAATATATATAGTCATATATAAATATAAATATATTTACATATATATATATATATATATATATATATATATATATATATATATATATATATATATATATATACATACATATATATATATATATATACATACATATATATATATACATACATATATATATATACATACATATATATATATATATATATATATATATATATATATACATATATATATATATATATATTTATATAATGATATTTTTTTATTTTAAATGTTTAAAGTATAGTATATTTTTATAAATATAATTTAATTATAAAAATATATAATAATTAAATAAATTATAAATAAGAAAATATATTTATAGTATATATATATATATATATATATATATATATATATATATAATTTTATTTTTTAGTTTAAATATTTTAAGTAGTATATTATTTAAAAATATAATTTAATTATAAAAATATTTAATAGTTAAATAAATTATAAATTAATAAATTTATACATGTAAATATAAATATAATATGTATATATATATATATATATATATATATATATATATATATATATATATATATATATATATATGTATGTATATATATGTATATGTATATGTATGCATATATATGTATGTATATATATATATGCATATATCCATATATATGCATATATACATATACATATATATACATACATATATATGTATATATATATATATATATATATACATACATATATATGTATATATATATATATATATATATATATATAATATTATTTTTTTATTTTAAATATTTTATGTATAGCATATTATTTGTAAATATAATTTAATTATAAAAATATTTAATAATTAAGAAAATTATAATATATATATATATATATATATATATATATATAGGTACATAAATATATATTTAAATATATAAAAAAATTTATTTATTATTATTTTTTAATTTAAATATTTTAAGTACAATATATTATTTATAAATATAATTTAATTATAAAAATATTTAACAATTAAAAAAATATAAATAAAAAAATATATATAGAGAGGTACATAAACATATATTTATATATAAAAAATAGTTATTTAGCATTATTTTTTAAAATATTTTAAGTATAATATATTATTAAAAAATATAATTTAATTATAAAATTATTTAATAGTTAGAAAATGATATATATATATATATATATATATATATTTAATTTATTTATTTAATAGTAGTTTTTTATTTAATATATATATAGGGATATATAAATATATATATATAATATTATTTTTTTATTTTAATTATTTTAAGTATAGTTTATTATTTAAAACTATAATTTAATCATAAAAATATTTAATAGTTAAAAAAATTGTAAATAAATAAATTTTTATCTCGTATATATAAATATAAATATTTATATATTTATATATATATATAAATAAATATATATAATAATATTTTTTATTTTTTTATTTATATAATATTATTTTATATAAATAACATTATTTATATAATATTATTTTTTATATATATAAATTTATTAAATATTATTTTTTTATTTTAAATATTTTAAGTATAGCATATTATTTATAAATACAATTTAATTATAAAAATATTTAATAATCAAAAAATAATAAATATATATATATATATAAGTATATATATATATATATATATATATATATATATATATATGTATATATATATATATCTATATAAATTTATTTAATATTATTTTTTTATTTTTAATATTCTAAGTATAGTATATTATTTTTAAATATAATTTAATTATAAAAATATTTAATTGTTAACAAAATTATAAATAACTAAAGAAATATATATATATATATATATATATATATATATATATTTATATTTTTATATATTTATATATAATATTTTGAAGAAAGAGCTACTCGTGGCTCCTTTCGTGTTGAAATGGGAAAAACAAGTACAAAAATAGGAGGGAAGGAGGATCCCTAACTGTAACTAAACAAAACAACTCAATACCGCACCCATAACGGCTCCTTCCAAAGAACAACTCGATGCGATGCAAAAAAAAAAAATACACAACAACCAGTAAACCCTAACCAAACATAGCAAAAACAGAGCATAAACAACACATATTAGGCCAAAGGAAACATAATAGAATAGCCCAGAGAACTTCGTTGTCGCAAGGTAGACGAACTTGTTAGCAAAAGGAACGAAGACGATGGGGCCACAGATGTATTGTAAATGCGATGCGTGGAAAAAAATTCGCATAGAGCGGACTTGAAAAGAAAACAGACAAAATAGCCACTGGAGACAGCTAAGGGAGCCAAATCGCAAGCAAAATTAAGTCGAACAAATATATGTAAGTGCGGAATCATTCTAGAAGTGTTTGAATTAATTGAAATATAAGCTCTTAATGAAAACAAGAACAATAAGCAAGGCTCATCCAACCCAACAATATAACCTCCTAGAAAGTGAACAAGTCAACATGACCCCAAGCAAAACAAAGTTTCCAAAGACAGATCCAACAAAAAGAAGTTAAAAGCTAAAAATACATGTGTACGTGTTTCTATATATATATAAGAGGGAAGCAAGAAGAGGCCTTATATATAAAAGGGAAGAAAGAAGAGGCTTGGAAGCCACCTAAACCAACAGCAGAGAGGGGGGAAGCTGGAAGTGTGAAAATATCACCTCGAATCTTCCTCCAAAGAATAATTAGCTACGCCATATAACTTGGATCTCAAATACATATGTATATATATATATATATATACCAAGATCCCACGGTTCCGTCATCCCGACACCGTTATTTTCATCAATTTCACTTAGTCCGTATGAATTTGCTAAACTCAACTGAATGAGTCCCATACTTACATTTGCACTGGAAATCCCGTTAGCAACATCGTGGGTTACATCATCCGAGGTATTCCCGATGATTCAACGAGACGTTTTAATTTAGTTGCACAAGTAGTTTTGTTGTTCCGTTTGTGATTAAATTTCGAGTTGTTTTATATTTTGGAAAGTTGTGGCGGTGAATTTTATCTTCAGGATGACTTTTAATTTATTTTTGGTTTCGCTTATGGCTATCCTAAAGGTTTTAGTTTTCATGCAACAATTCCGTTTAACATGCAAGAAAGAGTAAAGTACAAGGCTCGTAAGTAATTTACAATAAAGCAATCAAATAAAATAAAGCGCACTGACGGTCTTCCCGTCATCCCAAGCCGCACTTAAAACATATATTAAGCAGCATTTAAATATTTATAACAAGTACCTAAGTAAAGCTAAGGGAAGGTTTTGGTTGTCTACAAAATCTTGCATTCCTATCATAATATCTCTATGACGACTAAAGTTCTTGTGTTTTATTTATGGATGATTCTCTTCACCAAAGAACAATTAAATCTGACTGGCTTCTTCTAAAACATCTCATAATATCAGAAAGTGTTTAGGATGAGTCCTAAACATCTTTTCAATATTTCCTACTATTTCGAGTCCAAGTAATTTAGTCAGTAATGTATGAATTAACCATGTGTTTAGTTAAGCTTTGTCTGATCAGTGAACTTAGGATATTTGATTATCCCATAACTAAAGTGACATCTCATTTAATTTCGTTAAGAGTTATAATAATTAAAGCCTTTAGGGGCAAATTGGTTTGTTGAGGATTTTAATCAATTTTAATTAAGTTTCCGAGTTAAAGGTTTAAAGTGATTTAGTTTAATTATGAGGTTTTAATTACTAATTTTAAATTTGGAATAGTGTTCAAATTATTTTTGGTTTAAATCTTTATACTTTAAGTGATCTTAATATTTTGAATTTGTTTTACTTTTATTATCAAATGGTGTTAATTTAATATAATTTAAATTTTGATGACTCGAATTGACTTTAATTTAATTTAATTTAATTTCAATATTTTTTAAATTAAATTTAATTTAATTGTTAAAATGCTAATTTAATTTAATTTTAATCAATTTAATTTTACTTAATTTAATTTAATTTAATTTAATTTAATTGTTAAACCACTTAATATTTTGAAGCTTTCTTTTTAATTAATTAAGGGTTATTAAGGGTTATTATTATTTTTAATTAATTTTTAATTTTAATTTACTTAGTTTTGATCATCATTTTAATCTTAATTAAGAGTTAAATATTATTGAAGTGATTTTTAAGGGAATTTTTTATTAAAGAATTTAATATCCTCTCAAGTCATATCCCTATTTTTAGTAATTTAAATTTTCATTAATCTTCCAAAATTTAAATTGTTTAAATAATTAAAGTTTGATTTTTAGTTTATTAAAAGTGATTAATGGATTCCTACCCTTTTAATTTCCCAAAGTTTCAATCATCCAAGAAAGATAAAAACTCAACATTTTTTACCCTCCATTTTAATTAAATCAAAAATTTTAATAAATAGGGTTTAAATCCTTTTTAATTACCTTTATGCCCTTTAGGCTTATTAATTTCATAACTCACTAAAATTAGTTCAAATGAACTTGAAATTTTTATGTCACTAATTTTATGTCAATTAAGACATTAGAGGAGAAAATGTAATTTTTCTCAATTTAAGTTATTTATATAATTATTTTTAGTGAAAAATGTGGGATTTTCAATGGAATTTCAACAACATAACCAATGAAAGGTTTTTGTCCATAAGAAAATTAAGGATGTTCCTAATGACCACAGGGACCACTGACCAATTTTAATGATTTTTAGAAATAATTTTATTTATTATAATTATTTTCAGTTTTGGAGTGTTAATTAATTATAAAAATTAAAGTTGAAAAATGGATTTTATATTTTTCTTAAATTTCTATGACCTCAAGGAGTTAAGAGAAACAAATTTTACAATTTTATGATTTTCTTTTCGATTTATTAGAATTAATTTAGTGAAAAGGTTAGAAAATACATTTTTTATTATTAAAAATTGTTTTAAGCATTTAAAATTCAATATCTTTACTTTAAGACTTGGGAAAATTATTTGGTTTGTTCCTAAGTGATTAGAAGTCAAAATGTGACATTTTTATGATTTCTAATATTTTTGTGATTTTTATTATTTTTTAATTATTTAAATATTTAAATATCATTAAAAATGAAAAATTTTAAAAAATTCTAATTTTAATTTTTATAGACTCCTCTGATATCAGAGAGCTCCACAAAACCAATTTTGTGAATTTTTGAAATGTATTTTTGGAGTTATAAATTTTTTAAGTTTAATTTTGATCATGCGGCTTAATTAATCCATTTAATGGGTTAGATATTTCCAATCGAAGTCAAATTTTTATAAGTAGGTCCCTCCGATCCCAAAGACTGCGTGGAGAATTGTTTTCAAGTTATTTTATTGTGTGGTTAACCCTAATTAATTAAAGTTCAGTTTGAGTAATTAGGCCAATTAGGATTATTCTAATGAATTAACCCAAGATATAATTAATATCCTAGTGGTCCGCTAGTCATAAGAAACTTCCTCAAATTTTTTCTGAATTTATTGAACAACATGCTAATTATTTGAATTAAAATACCAAAATAGTGATCTAAACTTGAAAAATACATAATTTTCCATAGAGATGGCCTCTCGACCCGAAAATTGTAGGAATGTTCCCAAGATCGTAGGCTTTAAAAGCCCTATGGTCTCATTCCATATGAATTGTCTATGTAAATGAAGAATCAAAATACCGAAATAAGTAAATAATTAATTAAAAAAATACTAATCAAAATAACTTGATTTCTCTTTTCCACATTATTCTTCTCTCGTTCACCGACCAAGAGGGTATTTTAGTTTATTTTTATGATTTTTCTACGCAAAGATATGAATTTTATGGGAAATGTGTGTTTAAATAAATAAAAAAAATCCATATTTTTCTATTTCTATTCAATGCTACCATTAACTCAAGAAGCCTCCGAAAGCCCACGTTATTTCCCATTCGTCGCCATCCGACTCTGAAGACTTGCAGGGGCTCCGGCAGCTCATGTAACATTCTCTCGGTCCGATGGCATCCGGGACCGTTCACTCGATACACGCTCGGGACGGACGGCAGCTCGGTTATCGTCTACGATCGGTGTGCACCCGTGACTGTCCACACTAAAACCCTAAACTCCTCACAGCTTCTCAACGGATTTTCGTTGCTTCTTATGCTCTATGGATTTATTTCTAAGAGACGAACACATCCATATGGTTTACATGCTATGAAATTAAGTAAATCAAAATGGAGAATCATCGTAAGCTAGGGAGGAAGGAATGATCCAAACCTTTGCTCCGAGAAGTGCAGCTTCAATCGTAGAGCTGTGTCACCTCGATCGCACTCAAGGAAGCCTGCATGAAGTTCGGCTCGGGGAATTGTCTAGGCTCAATGTGTCCACAACTCGATTTTAAAGCTTCGGAGGCTCTGAGGCAATGGGTGGCTCAAGAGGGGCTTAACGGAATTCCTTCGGGGTCTCCGTGTAGGTGTGGGTGAGTTTAATTTGATTTGCAAGGCGAGAGATGTCCCGGTTCTCGTGGGCCGAGAAATGAGCTCCAAAATCAAGACAATCAATGTGGTTTGGTGGCCGATAGCAAGAGATCAATTGCTCAAGGTGAGGAGAATGTCTCAGAGCAATTCTTGCGCAGTTTTGTTTAGGTCTCGATTTTCACCTTCTTTGGTTGAGAGGTGTGGTTTAACAGGTCGCCGAGGGCTTCCCGTGGGTTCGATGTTGGATCACCGTTTATAAGAGAAGAACAGCCTATGATGTTCAATTGACCGGGACAATCCCGCAAAGAAGAATTTAAAATGGCTCACATGGAGCTCTCGGCCATGTCGTCTAACGACTCAGTACAACAGAAGCTAGGGGTCACCATCGTGGTCAGTACGTCGTGGCTCGATGCTCGCGAACTCAATCGGTTGTTGCCATGTGTAAAGAGGTTTGATGGCGGAATGGGAGAGAGTGTATTTTGGGCTTATTTTGGTCCAAGGAATGGTTTAGGGTTGCGGCACCTCCCCAGTTTTACTCGGGGCCGGAGGAATCATTTTGGGCCGCCCAAAGAGAGAGCTGCCAGGCCCTCTTTCCATTGCGAGGGCGGCTAAGCTCGTTTAGAGTGCGACATGAATGAGGTTAAAAAGCTTAATGAAGGATTAAGAAAGAGGCCCCTCCATTTGCCATAAATGACATGGTGAGGTGTAAAGTGACTCCCATGGCTTTGTATATTGGCCATAATGCCTCCATGGCTTCATTTGTCTGGGAAAAGACGGTCAATTTCATGAAAGTGATTTTATGAATTTTTGGAATTTTAGTGGAAATTTGAATGAAGCTTGATATGGAATGGTATAATGATGATTTTGAAACTTAGGGGTGATATCAATTAATTTGCATGATGAGAAGAAATCGCCATGTGGGCTTTAACAAATTTCGGTTGGATTCGAAGCAGAACGCTTTGTGAATGGTTTAAGAAAGTGGGCTTTTAGACTTTAAATGGACTTTTGGATGAAATTTCTGTGAAGGACCGGAGTCAAATAAATGTTGGGTTTAATTTAGGGATGTATCATGAGTGATTTGGGATAAGCCTGTGTCCTTCGAGTCAGTGTCCACCTGGGGCTTTTCGGTGAAAGGGCCAAAGTGGCTCAAATTGGGCTAACTTGGGCCGTGTTGGGTTAAGGTTAGATTTGATTTAAAAATTAATGCTGAGAAATGTCTTCATTGGAGTGTCACAAAGAGCTTTCAACTCTTTGTTGGGCTTTAATTTTCGGATTCAGTCTATCTGCTGGGGTTTCGAGTTTAGGCCAAAAATGGGATTTTGACTTTCGTTAGGTTTCGGGGGTGGAGTTTAGCTTCAAATTTGGGGCAAATCTTGTTATTGTTTTGTTTGTGGGGATACTAGGGAAGGTTTAAGAAAATATTTGGGGTTAATTGGAGTTGAATTGGCTCGGGTTTCGTTTAGGTTTACGTCATAGCCAAAATCGGGGCTTTAGGTTTCAAATTGAAATCAGATCCTAATGCCACTCAAATGGGCTTGGATTTGGTCTAAATTGACATTGGGGATATTGAATTGAAATTTAGAATTGAATTGGACCAAAATTGGGGTCAATTGTCAGGTTTAGTGGGACACGGGGTCCACTCGGGTTAAGAACGGTCAACTGGTGTTTCTGGGTAAAAGTGGGTTAAATTGACAAAATTGGCTTACAGGAGTTGAATAAAAAGAAATTAGTAATATTTGAGATTTTTTGGTATTTTGTAGAATTTTTGGAATTTATGGAATTTTTGTTAAGAAGGCATTTTGAGTATTTGTGAGGGTATCGGGGGGGTATTTTTCGAATTTTTGGTATAGCTGGGTTAAGGACGATCAATTTGAGTTGAAAATGTTTAGGATTGGTTTTGAGGAATTTTAGGTAATTTAGGCAATTTTGTAAATTTTGGGTAATTTCAAGGGTATTTGGTAGGTTTAATTAGTGTAGGGCCCTGTGAGGGTCAAAATCAAATTTTGGAAAAATGAAGACTGATCAAATTCAATAAAACGGAATCATTTCGTCGAGCCACATGAAGCTATATCAAGCCCATAGGAGCTATGAGAGGACCTCACTTGAGGCATTCACTATGTTGTTCCGAACCCTACCTAAGGCCTAGATTAAGGTCCATCCATATGAATTACATATATAAGTGTGAGTCAAGCTGTGTATGAATGGTTTAGATCGGGAATGCGTGTGAAAGTGTAATGTGTACAAGTCAACCCTCACTGCACTGTGCCACCTGTGGTAGTCCTAAGGCCAAGGAGTCCCAGGGGAACTTCATCTTTCAAACTTCTCCACATTTGATTTAACCCTCCAAGTAACTTGGGGTTTACAATCAAACTTATGGGGCTCAGAGGAGTTTAAGAGGTGTTTAAATTTCTGGCAAGGGGTTCCATTTCTAGTCCTCTAAGATAAGCCAGCGGGAAAGCTTCTGCGTCAGATCCTAAGACGGCGGAGAGAGGTTGGTACAGACCTCATCAAAATGACGTCAACAAATGGACCCCCAATAGGTGTGGTGTGCTAACCAAGACATCGAGTGTGGCCGAGAAACACCGAAGGGATCAACAAACCAACACGTAATGCTCTGGCGACACACTTAGAATGGGAGTGTAAACAAATTTCGCCAGGAGTATCGAGCATATCTCCAAGACCGGAGATCCCCGAACTCTCGCCGGGGAAAAGAAAGGAGGTGAATTCCATATCATAAGGTCCTGGGAAATTTGATTTAGATTTCATTTCATTTTATGTTTTAAGTTTTAATGTGTGAGTTTAGATTTCGATTTCTCTATTTTGAGTTTAAATTTCGACTGATGTTTAATTTAGAATCAATTCAAGGAAATCTAGATTCGAATGAGAATTGGAACCTAGGTTCCAACCTCGTGATTGCGAAGAGAACCGGAATTTAGGTACTGTACTCGCAGTGAGAATCAAAGATTAAGTATCGATTAAAATGGCTTGAGAGTTAGAATTTAGGTACCGATCTCGAAAGGTTAATGAGAATCGAATCGGGTTCCTACTGAAGGTGCCCAAAAAGAGAACCGGAACTGCCCCGCCGAAGGTTTAACGAGAAATGAAGCCGGGTTCCAACTCAAGATTTAATGAGAATTTGAAACCGGTTCCAATCTCGAGATTTATCGAGAATCGGGAAACCGGTTCCAAACTCGAGGATTTAATGAGAAACGGAAACCTATTCCACCCGAAGATTTAATGAGAATTGGAAACTGGTTCCAATCTCGACGATTTAATGAGAAATGGAAACTAGTTCCACCCGAGGATTTAATGAGAAACCGGTTCCACCCGAAGATTTAATGAGAAATGGAACCGGTTCCAATCTCGAAGATTTATCGAGAAATGGAAACTCGGTTCCACCCGAAGATTTAATGAGAAATGGAAATTGGTTCCAATCTCGAGGATTTAATAAGAATTGGAAATGGGGTTCCTAATCTCGAGGATTTAATGAGAATTAAACTCGGTCTCCAATCTCGAGATTTAATGAGAATCGGAAACTCGTTCCAACCCGAGATTTAATGAGAATTGAACTTGCCCAATCTCGAGGATTTAATGAGACCGAAAACCGGTTCCACCCGAAGATTTAACGAGAATCGGAAACTTGTTCCAATCTCGAAGATTTATCCGTATGAAGAGGGACCCAATCCCATGCCATTAGAACAAAATCGAAACAAAGCTCGCGGCTCCATGTAAATAGAACTAATCGATCCTCTAACACACAGAGAAAAGATTTAAAAAGAATCAAAAGTACCATGTTGAAAAGACTCGACCCTATGACAAGTCGAGGAAAAGATTTGAATTTCGAAGAGCCGAAACAGATTATTTTGATGAATAATTGAAGGATTTAGACCAAGAATTTAGATTTAATGATTTAAATCAAGAATCTCGATCAAGGATCTCGCATTTATTCCATTCGTTTTGGTGATTCAATTTCAAAAATATTTTGAATTCGTATCAGCTTAGAATTCATTTTCACATTTAGATTCTTAAAGAAAAAGTTCTCGTTTATTTTCATTTTATCTTTGTTCTTTTGCTCAGTTCTTTTAATTTAATGGCATTCTTACCAATCTCGCACAAAAAGAGGTAAAGGCAAAATATGACATGGTCACTTTCATTTCAATCTTGCTGAAAATACATCATACATCTTGATCCAAAACATGATGGTATTTTCTTTTCAGAATTTAATATCTCATACAATCCATATAAATCCAAAATACATTGCATAAGATTCTTTCAAGTTTTCTAAAAGTAAATGGCCAAAATCTATGTCTGAATAGTGAGATACATGGACAATAACATCACCTTCCAAGTCATCCTTTCGTAGAAATGTCGTATAGATGTGCATCGGATGTGTGCTATCTCCCGTGTAACTCACAAAATTTCGAAGGCCAGAGATTCTCTAACTCGGATCCGACCGGAAGTGCAAAGGCATTTTTCTATCGTCCATCCTTCTGAAAGTAACAGATCCACTCAATGCATTCTGGAATGCAATGTACATGTCCACCATTCCTTTTAATACCATGATAGAACCTACCGCAAGGTTATCTCCACCGGCCCTCAAAACTCAAAGGGGCCTCCGCTATCCGAGGTCGATCCGAACATGATATCCAACGGTTGACAAAAGACACTGGTGGCAGAAGGGTCTAACGAAATCATGATGATCTATGTGTGGGGGTATGTAGTCACCCTCTCGTAGATGCTAATGCCGTACGATTGGCATGCAACTGGCAGCAATACCCTCCATGTTATCATCCTCTTACCATTCTTTTAATAAAATTCGCATCGATCCACCACATACCACGGATGGAAAGTATCCCCGTTAGATTTCCTTTTCTATCTATCACGAAGTTGTAGCAAAATCCGCATTGATTGTAACTCTTCCATTCCCCGGCATCCATCTCTCGGGGTTCTCAATATGTTCTTTCCTTAAGACCACTAATCTACTTTTCCGAGTTTAAGTATAGCCTACAATTTGTTGCTGTTCGTAATCTGAGAACACATCCGTATGCATCTCGAGGCCTTCTAAGATATTGATCCTCTTGCCTCCAATTCTCTCAAAATATTCAAAAGTTCTTCGTCGACATTCCGCATTCTTTTTAACTCATATTCCTCAGAATTATCCTTAACCGGCCGGGTCTAGTAACGTACCTAGAATGTATGGTTCCACCCCGACATGCTCTCCTGCATGTCTTGGCTCCTCAGGGATAGGCCCCGTCGGGACATCCTCCGGATCGCTTTCGCAACAAGACTCTTCGAACCGGTGCATCTCGTCCGGTGTCGTGGTACTATCTAGTTTCTATTTTCCTCTGTGGATTTCTTCATCTTTTCCGCTCTAATTTAGAATCGACTTCCTCCTTCTCCGGTTCCCGACGAACTTCAATCTCTTCAAAGCATTTGTACCGACGGTAGCGACCGTATCTTCACGCCGATCCGCCGCCGACCCGACACCTAGGCGCCCTGCCTCGCCCGTTGCAATTCGAAAATCACCATTTAGCCCCATTAGCCATTTACGCCTAAGCTTATCCCCTTCCCCGTTTTTCACAAAACCCACCTCCTTAAATCCATTTTTAGGTCAAAACATCAATATTTAGCCCGAAATCATCATTTCTTCATTTCAAGGTCGATCTACACTCTAATCCATTTATTTTTTTATTTTCACCTGCTTCCTATTTTTTGGTTAAACCAAAATTTTAAATAAAATTTTGATTTTTAGTGTTTCTCCATGAATTTTTAAACTCATTTTAAGTTTCTTAAGCTTAAAAAGAGTTTAAATCTTTCGATTCCTTAATTTATTTATGTTTTCTTTCACGTTTGGGAGATGGCAGGCTGGAGCAACCGGGTGGCCCTGGAGATGGGGCTTTTGCTGGTGGACACCTTCCCTTGGTCCGGTGAAGGTGTAGAACCAATCAATTTGGGAATTGGCTCACCGTGGAGAAGTGTCCTAGTTTTGGGTGGAATTTCGGTTGGGAAATTGGATTTTGTCGGTGGGGATTAGGGCAAATTGACACCTGGGGATCAACTGCTCTAAGGGTGGAGAAGTGTCCGGAACAATTTTGGCGAGTTTCGGCAAGGTTTGTGCTCGGCTCTTCTCATGGCCGAGAGGGGTGGAGTTTAAATAGAGAGAGGGTGGAGGGCCTCCCGGGGGAGTTGAGGCATGGGATCACGCTGCTCCGGTGAGGAGAAGAACGGCCATGGTGGTCATTAGGCATGGGGCAACTCGGCGGGTGAGAATTCCAAGCTTGGGCTCACATGATGCTCTCGGGTGTGGTGTTTTCCGGCGATCCGGGCGGGCTGGCCGGCGGGCATGGGTCACCATCTTGACCGGGGAGGTCGGGGCTTGGCAATGGTGAAGTCGATTGGGCTTGGACATGTGTAAAGTGTTTGAATTAAAATGGAATGGGGAGGGGTTCATTTTGGCCTTAATTTGGTCAACCCATTGGTTTGGGTTGGGTGCACCTCCCCATGGCCTGATTTTGGGCCGAGAGGATCGGTTGGGTCGGCCAAGGGAGAGTGGTGTGGTCTCCATCCATGATGAGGTGGCTAAGCATGGTTTAGTGTGTGACATGCTTAAGGTAAAAAGGGGTTAAGGAGGATTATGAAAGGGGCCCCTCCTTTTGCCATTAATGGCTTGATCACATGTCAAGCCTTCCATGGCTTCATGTGGCTTGTCCATGGCTTGCATGGCTCACCTTTGGCTTGGGAAAAGGTTTGGTCAATTTCATGAAAATGGGTTTTAAGAATTTTTTGGTAATTTGATGGAAATTTGTATGAAACTTGATTTGGAATAATTTGATGGTGAATTTAGGACTTAGGTAATGGATTTAATTAAGTGGATGACAAATGGAGATGTCATGTGGGCTTTAGGGTAGATTTTGGGCCTTTGGATGTGGTGAAGTGGGCTTTTAGGAAAGTTTAAGGGAAATGGGCTTTTGATTTTAGGATGGGCATTTGGATAAAATGTTTGTGAAGAATTTTGTCAAATAAATGTCATAATTGGTTTAGGGATGTTCTATGAAGGGCTTGGAATCAATTTGATGTGATTTGGAGTTGAATTGGTTTGAATTTGGGTTTATTTGGTAAGTGGGCCCATATGGGTCAAAGTGGGCCAAGTTGGGCTAATGTTGGGCTAGAGTTGAAATTGATGTAAAATCAATGTTGAGAAATGTTTATGGGGGTGTTTCAAAGAGGTTTTGGCTTTGGTTGGGCTTTGATTTTGGGGTTTGGGCTCATTTGGGTTAGGTTTGGGTTTAGGTCAAAAATGGGTCCTTTAGCCTTGGGTTGGATTTGAGTGGGGTTTGGGTCTAAATTTGGGCAAATCATGTTAGTGTTTTGTTTGTGGGAATGTTAAGGAAGATTTAGAAAAGGTTTGGGGTTAATTGGAGTTGAATTGGGTGAGTTTGGGTTAGGTTTGGATCATGGGTCCAAATTGGGCTTTAAGGCCAAAAGTGAAATTGGATCCAAATGTCAATCAAATTGGACTTGGATTTGGTCTAGATTGGTGTTGTGAATGTTGAATTAAATTTAGAATTGAATTGGACCAGAATTTGGGTCAATTGGATAGGTTTGGTTTGACATTGGGTTCAGTTAGGGTTAAAATGGGTCAAATTGGGGGTTTTGACAAAAGTGGGGTAAATTGACAAATTTGGCCCATGGTGTAGTTGGACAAAATGAAATTGGGAATATTTGGGATTTTCTGGAATTTTCTGGGAATTTTCTGAATTTTTGGATTTTTTAGGCCAAGAGGGGTATTTTGGGTATTTGGAGGGTATTGGGAGGTTTTCTTGGAATTTTTGGTATTTTTGGGTATGGATGATCAGTTTAAGTGATGTGGAAATGTTTGGGATTGATTTTGGAGAATTTTGGATAATTTGGAAATTTTGAGAAATTTGGGTAATTTCGGGGGTTTTGGGTAGGCTAAGCGGGTGTAGGGTCCGGGGGTCGAAAATCGAAAATTTGGGAAATTGAAGATTGGGTGAATGTAAGTGGAAAGAAGTCATTTTGGTTGATCCATGAAGCCATATCAAGCCCATATGAGCCATGAAGGGACTCATTTGAGGCATTCACTATGTTGTTCCTAACCTCTTACGCGAGGCTTAGGGGTTAAGGACCATCCATGTGAATCACCTACATGAGTCGGGAGGTCAAGTTAGGTATGGGTGTGGTTTTAGGAGGTATGTGGAAGTGTAGTGTGTGTGTAAGTCAGCCCCTTCACCGGACCGAGGCCACCCGAGGCGATCCTAAGGCCAAAGAGTCCTATAGGAACTCATCCTTTAAACTTCCACATTTGATTTCGACCCTCACAGGTGATTAGGGGTCTACGAGTCAAGTTTGTGGAGTTTGCAGGGAGTTAAGAAGTGGTTTGAATTTCTAAAAGGTGGGTCCCAATTCTAGTCCTCTAAGATGGTCGAAGGAAAAGCCTAAGGCTAGATCCTAAGTACTAAAGAGAAGAAGAGAAGACCTCATCGAAAATGAGGTCAACAGATGGGCGACACGGCCATCGTCGTCGACAAAACTTGAATCTACATCAGCAAAACTTTCCTAGAATTAAACAACAAAGCCATAGGATTTCGAGGTAGTTTGCCTAGTGCAACATAAATCCTCAACCTTTTGTTAGGCATTTGCATTGCAAATTAAGCCCTAACCGGACTTAGGATTCCGAGGTAGTCGTTCGGTACGACATAAACCCTCAAAACTTCAAGGCTATTTGTGTGATTTTACCATACAAATATAAGTCCTAATTAATTAAAATTGGCAAGATCAAAACATTAAATAAATATTAGGACTTTCCTAAATTCAAGCCAAACAATAGGATAGTCGGGAAATTACCGAAGTTTGCTTCGAATCTGTAATTTCTCCTACCTTTCCTCCTTTGAAATCCTAAAATAAAATCTTCTAAATTTGATCCATTCCCTATTGAAATTCCAAAATTCAATCCTTTTGAAAACTTAAACTTTGAAATTCTTGAGAGCGAAATTATTGATTATTATCGAGAGTTTTCTTAGGTGATTCCCGTCACTTAAGATGTAATTAACTATAGGGGCTTGCCCTTATAGGGAATTATAAAGAACCTGAGTAATATAAACCCTGTTTAGTGCTTTCATATTAAGCGGGGAATTTGTCGGCTTATAAAATTGGTTCGCGGACCAAACGGATGTCACAGATCTTCTAGTTTATTTAATCGAGCCCCATCGTCAAGCAGTGTGCTTATTCTTCGGGATAGATACACGGTTTGTGGTACGGTGCTCGTTTATATAAACTATTTGGGATGTGAGATTGGTTTGATTTCATATCTTAAAATCTTCAAATTTAAAAATTATTTTCAAAAATTAAATACTAATTTTCAAATTATTTATTTAAATTAAATAAAAAAATTCGCCGCACAATTTCTGTAGGCGACCCCTTTTCAAAATAAAACACAACCTAAAAATATGCCGACAGCGAGTTCTGGAGAAACCTTCACCATCTCGCCGTAAGGGAGTGAAGAGTAATTGTTGAACAAGAATTTCATGTTCTTTGTCGTCTCGTGCTTATTTTTCTTGATTTGGTATGACATTTCTGGAGAATATAGTTTTCTTTGGGGGTGCGTAGTAAGCTGCATCTTTGTGGATTCCGATTTCATGCACGGAGAATGGTTGCAAATCACCTTTGATACACTGTTCTTGTACTCCTTCATAGTACTTTATACACTGGTGTAGAGATGATGGTACCATCCGGTTCTCACGGATCCATGACAGGCCCAGTAGAGCGTTGAATGATGTCTCAGAATCAATTATGTGGAACTTTGCGGTTGTCTTGGCTAATTCATCAATCTTCATTAACAGTGTTATCGATCCAAGAGCTCTTTCTCCTTTCTGATTGAAGCCTCTTAGCATCATCTTGTCTGCCTCGAGATCACGGGCATCAATATCTAAATAGGCTAGCGTTCGATGGTTCATTATATTAATTGACGGTCCTGGATCAACTAGCATCGTGGAGAGTGTGAACTTTCCAATACTGACTGAAATGTACAACGGTCGGTTGTGATATGATGTTCCAAGTAGTAAATCATCGTCCGTGAAGGTAACACCGTGCTGTCCTTTTAATTAGCTAACCTCGTCGAAGGAATTACTAGCCATTTGAGCTAAGCAAATTTTTGGATTAAGCAAGGCCTTGACCAGAGATTCTCTCATCTCCTTTGACAGGATCAGAGCGTTGTAGATGCTCAGTTTGGCCGGTAGTTTCCTAAGATGGGCTAGCACATTATAGTCTACTTTGTTACCAGGCTGTTCAATTTCTTCCCGAATGGGCAATTCTTCCGCTGAGGTTGGCTCTTCCTAAGCAACCACCTGCTTTCCCTTGTCCTTTGGACCCAATCTCGGAGGTAGGACCTTTCCGCTTCTCAGATTGACTTCGGTAATTCCTCTGAATCTACCGGTGTCTCCTCTTAAATCAGAATGACTAGCCCTTCTGAAGTTGCCTCGGCGTCTGATAGTTCTAACTCTATCGTGATCGGAGCTCCTAGGAATTCACAAATAGACTCGTCGCTTACTGAACTTTTGTAGCTATCATTGTGAATGTCCTCCTCTTCGTCGTGGTTATCTTGGTTTTGTATTATTTGAGAATCGTTATTCGTATCGAAATTGAGATTTGGATTAGGTTGGTTGTCGTTAGTTACGTAATTGTTAGAAACAGTCAAAACGTAGACAACACCATAACTCTTATAATTATAAGATCCCGCCGGAGCTAGCAAATAATCATACAGTCAGAGGTTCTAGGGATTTCTCCCCCGAATTAGAAACAACCATCCTACGAAAAGTAGCCCCTAGTCTACCTTTCGGAACCTCAGTTTTCTCTTCTTCCAAGATTTCTCCTACTTCTGGGGCGGTTCTTCAATCGCTAGCGATATTGCTGGCTCGACAGGTTTCAAACTCTGAGTTGAAGCGCGTACCGAAGCGGTCTGGATGTGATCCAAAATTTTCTTTAATGACTTCGTCCAAACTGTATTCCATCCATCTTTGGTCATGTAAGGGTCGATGTTGACCTCATTTTTGATGAGGTCTTCTCTTCTTCTTTTTAGTACTTAGGATCTAGCCTTAGGCTTTTCCTTTGACAATCCTAGAGGATTAGAATTGGGACCCACCACTTAGAAATTCAAACCACTTCTTAACTCCCTACAAACTCCACAAACTTGATTGTAAACCCCTAATCACCTAGAGGGTTGAAATCAAATGTGGAAGTTTAAAGGATGAGTTCCTATAGGACTCTTTGGCCTTAGGACTTCCCTGGGTGGCTTGGTCTGGTGAAGGGATGACTTACACACACACACTACACTGATAGACTATACTTTCACATACCTCCTAAAACCACACATATACCCAACTTGACCTCCTGACTCATGAAGGTGATTCACATGGATGGTCCTTAACCCCTAAGCCCTTGGCTAAGAGGGTTAGGAACAACATAGTGAATGCATCAAATGAGTCCCTTCATGGCTCATGTGGGCTTGATATGGCTTCATGGCTCAACCAAAATGGCTCCATTCCACTTACATTTACCCAATCTTCAATTTTCCAAATTTTCAATTTTTGACCCCCGGGACCCTACACCCGCTAACTTTACCCAAAACCCTTGAAATTACCCAAATTTTTCAAAAAAAATCTCTAAATACCCAAAATTCCTCAAAATCAATCCCAAAAATTCCCACATTACTCAAATTGATCATTCATAGCCAAAAATACCAAAAATTCCAAGAATACCCTCCAAATATCCAAAATGCCCCTCTTAGCCAAAAAATCCAAAAATTTAGAAAATTCCCAGAAAATTTCAAAAAATCCCAAATATTCCCAATTTCATTTTGGCCAACTACACCATGAACCAATTTTGTCAATTTACTCCACTTTTGTCAAAATCCCCAATTTGACCCATTTTAACCCAAAATGAACCCAATGTCAAACCAAACCTACCCAATTGACCCCAATTTTGGTCCAATTCAATTCTAAACTTCAATTCAACATCCCCAACACCAATCTAGACCAAATCCAATCCCAATTTGATTGGCATTTGAATCCAATTTCACTTTTGACCTTAAAGCCCAATTTGGACCCATGACCCAAACTTAGCCCAAACTAACCCAATTCAACTTCAATTAACCCCAAACCTTTTCTAAACCTTCCTTAACATCCCCACAAACAAAACACTTACATAATTTGACCAAAATTTGGACCCAAACCCCACTCAAATTCAACCCAAAGCTAAAAGGCCCAATTTTGACCTAAACTCAAACCTAAACCAAATAAGCCCAAACCCCAAAATCAAAACCCAACCAAAGTCAAAAACTCTTTGAAACACTCCCATAAACATTTCCCAACATTAATTTTACATCAATTTCAACCCTAGCCCAACATTGGCCCAAATTAGCCCAATTTGACTTACATTGGCCCATGTACCAAATGAACTCAAATCCAACCCAATTCAAGCCCAAACCACCTCAAATTTATTCCAAATCACTCATGAAACATCCCTAAACCAAACCCAACAATTATTTGGCCTAAGCCTTTACCAAACTTTCATCCTAAAGTCCATTTTAAAATCCAAAAGCCCACTTCCCTAAACTATTTTAAAAGCCCATCCAAAGTAAAATCCAAAAGCCCAAACCCATTCTAAAGCCCACATTGACAACTCCTTCTCATCAGCCCTTTAATTGGAATCAATTCCTAAGTCCCAAATCAATCATCAAATCAACCTAAATCAAGCACCATCTAAATTTTCACTAAATTGCCAAAATTTCCAAATTTCTTTTTTATATAAATGAATCCACTTTTCCTAAGCCAAGGATGAGCCAAATGGAGCCACATGCAAACCATGGACAAGCCACATGAAGCCATGGGGGGTTTGACTTGTCACTAAGCCATTAATGGCAAGAAGAGGAAGTCCTTTCCTAAGCCTTCCTTAAGCCATTTTAACCACTTTAATGCAACACCATAACCCAAAATTAACTTAAACTATTTTGATGGGGACTTCACCACTCCATGGTAGCTGACCCAACTGATCCCTTTGGCCCAAAACTAGAACTTGGAAGGGTGCACCAAACCCAAAATGGTGGGTTGACCCATTTGAAACCAAAGTGACCTTATCTCCATTCCATTTTAATCCAAGCCCTTTACACATGTCCATGGCCGATTGATGTACTGAGACCTCCAGCCCCGACCCACCTGGACCCGAGGGTGACCCATGCACTGCACGGCCAGCCCGCACAGGTAGCCGGAAAACGCCATGGCCGAGACATTGGAAGGAGCCAAGCATTGAAATTCTCCCTTGCTTGAGTTGCCCCAAGCCCGGTGGCCATTGCGAGCTGTTCTTCCCTTGCCAAGAGCAGTCGATCCCAAGCCCTAACTCCCTCAGGAGGCCCTCCGGCCTCTCCTGATTTAAAACCCACCTCTCTCGGCAATGGAAGAGGTGCTTGAACCAACCTTAAGGAAACTGCGCCAAAATCATTCCAGACCACTCTCCACACATAGAGCATTTGATTCCCACTGGATTCCATCCCCAATTCCCTCCAGCTGAGTTCAATTTTGAGTTCAAATTTCAGCATAAAAACTAGGACACTTCTTCACAGTAAGCCAATCCCCAAATTGATTGGTCCTACACCTTCACGAGACCGAGAGAAGAAGTTCACCAGCAAAAGCCCCCTCACCAGGCCAGCCATTGCTTCCAGCCTCCAAGCTTTGTGATCAGGCTTGGTCGAAATCATACCTAGCACGATTCACTGAGCCGAGGGACTTCATCCGGAGCTTGCTTAAACCCAATCGAAGGTGACACGACTCTCGGATCGAAGCTTCACTTCTGCGAGCAAAGGTATGGACTCACTCTTCTTCTCGAGCTTACAGAGATTCTCTATTTAAGTTGAGTCAATTTCAATACATGTTTACCATATGGATGTGTTCGTCTCCTCAAGACAAATCCATAGAGCATAAGAACACGAAAATTCGTTGAGAATCGAGTGAGAAATTAGGGTTAGAAGGTTGACGGTCACGGGTGCACACCAGTCGTAGACGATGTCTGGGAGCCGTCGGATCGAGCGTGTATCGAGCGGACGGTCTGGATTGAGCCGGACGGCGCGATGATACGTGAACCACGGGGCCCTGGAGCGCTGAGTTGGATGGCGGCGCTGAATCAGAAGACGACGCGTGGAGCTTCGGAGACGCCGAGGTTGACGCGGCGCCGCGTGGATAAGTAGGAAATTAGGGTATTTTTGATTTATTTAATTCCCTAAACTTCAAAAATGCATAACTTTGTGTAGGAAAATCAAAAAAATAAAATAAAAATACCCTCTTACTCAATGAACAGAGGAAAATAATGTGGAAAAGAAATCATTTAATTTCATTGAGTATTTGATTTTTAATAATTTATTTACTCTCTGCACACTTTCAATTCTCCATGCATGTATACAATTCACCATTGCATGAGACTATAGGGCTTTTGAAGCCTCTTAATTTGGGAACATTCCCTGAATTTTCCAAAGTCAGAGGCCATCCCTATGAAGAGTTATTGATTTTTCAATTCTAGGTCATTATTCTGAGTATTTTAATTCCAATAATTAGCATGTTATGAAATAAATTCTAGAAAAATTTGGTGATGTTTCTTATGACTCGAGAGGACCTCTAGGGAAAATAGGTCTTGAGTTAATTCACTTGTAATGACCCTAATTGGCTCAAACACCCAAAATGGAACCTTAATTAATTAGAGCTAATCATACATCAAATTGACTTGAAATCAATTCTCCACTAACCTTTAGGATTAGAGGAACCCACCATAAAAATTTGAAGTCAATTGGACTTGGTTAGCCCTATCAAATGGGTTGATTAATCCATTTAGCCAAATTTAAAGTTTAAAAATTCATAACTTTCAAAATCTTTTTCAAAAATTCACCAAATTGGTTTTGGAGCCTCTCTGATATTAGGAGAATTTAAGAAAATTAAAATTACAATTTTTCAAAAAAGTTGATTTTTTGCATTATTTTAATATTTTTAATAATTAAAAAATAATAAAAATCACAAAAATAATAAAATTCACTAAAATGTCACATTTTAAATTTTAATCACTTATGAACAAACCCCATATTTTTCTTAAGTCTCTATGATGAGATATTAAATTTTAAAGCCCTAAGGTAATTTTAAAATTAAAAAATGTATTTTCTAGCATTTCCACTAAAATAATTCTAATAAATCAAAGAAAAATCAGAAAATTATAAAAATTGGTTCTTTGGTTTCCTTGGTATTAGAGAGATTTTTAAAAAATATAAAATTCATTTTTCAACCTTTATTTTATTTTTAAATTAATTAATACTCCAAAACTCAAAATAATTATAATAAAAATAATATAATTCAAAAAATCACCAAAATTGGTTCAAGTGGTCCTCTGGTCATTAGGAATGTTCCATAATTTTTTTAAGGACAGAAACTTTCCCTTGGTCATGTTATTAAATTTTCCTTGAAAATTCTTATTTTCCACCAAAAATAATTACATAAATAAATTAAATACAGAAAAATCACATTTTCTCCTCTAATGTCTTGATTGACATATGAGTGAAGTTACATAAAAATTTTAAATTCATTTAAGCTCAATTTAGTGAGTTATGGAATTAGTAAGCATAAAGGGCAAAATGGTAATTAAAATTTTAACCTATAATTAAAAATTTTAGGTTTAATTGAAAGGATGGGTAAAATATTTGATATTAAGTTGATTTTGGATGTTTGAAACTTAGGTATTTAAAGGGTATAAACCTACCAAGCAATTTTAAAATAATTAAAATAAACCTTAATTAAATAATTAATTAAATTTGGAAGAATAATAATAAAAAAATTGGAATTATTAAAATAGGGATATTATTAGGATAAAATTTATTCTTTAATCTAAGAATACCTAAATTAATCACCTCAATAAAATTCAATTCCTAATTAAAATGATAATCCAAATTCAAAACTTAAAATGCTTAATCATTAAATTAAATTAAAATTAAAACATTTAAATTAAATTCTTTTAAAATTTCAATTAAATTTATACTTTAACAATTAAAATTAAATCATCTTTAAAGCATAAAAAAAATAAAATATTAAATTAAAATTAAATTTAAAAAAAATAAAAATAATAATAAAATTAAATTAAAATTTAAATTAAATTAAAATTAAAAAAATAAAACCAAAATAAAATTTAAATTAAAATTTAAATTAAATTAAATTAAATTAAACTAAATTAAATCACATTAAATTAAATTAAATTAAAACATATTAAATTAAATTAAATTAAAAAAAATAAAATCAAGTTAAAATAAAATTAAAATTAAATTAAATAAATAAAATTAAATTAAAACTAAAACTAAACCCAATTAAATTAAATTAAATTAAATTAAATTAAATTGAATTAAATATAACATCACTTAAGACATAAAGAATTCAAAAATAAATCTAAAAACAACTTGAACACTATTCCAAACTTAAACCCATTAATTGAAATTAAATTAAAATCACAAATCACTTAAATATCGATTTGCCCTCAAAAGCTCTTATTGTCATAACTCCTAAATGGAGTGTTAAGTGAAGTATTACTTCACTCATAGGATATTCAAATGTCCTAGTTCATTGAGCAAGATAACAAAACTTGAACTCCTGGATAATTGATTCATTATATAATTAAATTCTCTTGGACTTAAAATAATCCTAAATGTATTGAAAAGATGTTTAAGATTCGTCTTAAGCACTTCCTCAGTACGATAGGATGTTTATAAGAACAACTGAACTTAATTGTTCTTTGATGATGAAAATAATCCTCAAACCAAAACACAAGAACCTAGACGTCATAGGAGATGACTAGCTATAAGATTAGAAATTTGGTAGAAAACCATAACCCTTCCCTTAGCTTTTCCTAGGAACTTGCTTTAAATGCTTAAATAATCTAAATTGTGTTTTAATGCAACCTGGGATGACAGAAAGACCCTCCAGGTACGCTTTTATTTTATTGCAATTTACCTTCTTGCAATTTACTTTATTGCAAATGCACTTACTTTTCTTGCATGATAAACAACTGTTGCATGAAAACCCACACCTTTAGGATAGTCCCTAAAACTGAAACCAAAACTAAATTAAAAGTCATTACAAGATAAAATTCACCGCCACAACATTTCAAAATATAAAACAACTCAATATTTAATCATAAACAGAATACAAAACTACAATTATAACTAAATTAAAACGTCTTGTTGGATGATCGGGAATACCTCGGATGATGTAACCTACATGTTGCTAACAGGATTTCCCACGGTCTAAATGAAAGTGTGGAACTCATTTAGTAGAGTTTAGCAAATTCATCTGGACTAAGTGAATCCGATAAAAATAATGATGCCGGAAGGATGGAACCGTGGGATCTTAACCGGTGTTGTTATAATCAACTTTAATATTTGTTTTAATTAAAACATAAAAAAAATACTTGGACTTTAGGATTTCTAAAACCAAACTTCTCTCTTCTTTTTTGATTACAATCTTCTAAAACTAAACCTCTGCAACAACAAGAAGCTCGGAGCATGGTGGGCAGCACGGCCATCGTCATCAGCAAAACCTGAGTCTACTTCAAGAAAACTTTCTTAGAATTAAATAACCAAGTCATAGGATTTCGAGGTAGTTTGCCTAGTGCAACATAAATCCTCAACCTTTTGTTAGGCATTTGCATTGCAAATTAAGCCCTAACCAGTCTTAGGATTCTGAGGTAGTTGTTCGATACGACAAAAACCCTCTCATCTTCGAGGCTACTTGTATGATCATGTCATATGAACGTAAGTCCTAATAAATTAAAATTGGCAAGATCAAAACATTAAATAAACATTAGGACTTTCCTAAATTCAAGCCAAACAATAAAATAGTCGGGAAATTACAGAAGTTCGCTTCGAATCTGTAATTTCTCCTACCTTTCTTCCTTTGAATTCCCAAAACAAAATGTTCCAAACTTGATCCATTCCTTATTGAAATTCCAAAATTCAATCCCTTGAAAACTTAAACTTTGAAATTCTTGAGAGCAGAATTACTGATTATCATCGAGAGTTTTCTTAAGTGATTCCCGTCACTTAAGATGTAATTAACTATAGGGGCTTGCCCTTATAGGGAATTTTAAGAACCCAGGTAATATAAACCCTGCTTAATTCATTTATATTAAGCAAGGGAATTTGTTGGCTTATAAAATTGGTTTGCAGACCAAACGGATGTCACAAATCTTCAAGTTTATTTAATCGAGCCCCATCACCAAACAGTGTGTCTATTCTTCGGGATAGGTACACGGTTTGCGATGCGGTGCTCGTTTATATAAACTATCTGGGATGTGAGGTCGGTTTGATTTCATATCTTAAAATTATTTTCAAAATAAAAAAACTACTTTTCAAATTATTTATTTAAATTAAATCTAAAATTCTCCGACAATTTCTGTAGGCGACCCCCTTTTCAAAATAAAACACATAACCTAAAAATAAGCCATACAGTCGATCGGAACAATAGGCTTCGTCGAGATAACATTGACGAAACCTCTTTTCTGGGATTCCTTCATGTATTCCTTTGGGATCGTTATGTTCCCTCTCTAAAGATTATCTTCCAGCCAGTTCTTGAAAGGGAAGCAGTCTTCAATCTTATGTCCGAGCATCCTGTGGTAGGGACAGTAGTTTGGATGATCCTTCTTGTCGACTTCCTCGGACTTCCTGGGCTCTGGCAACTGAAAGTCGGGCGTCTTCATTAAACTGTGAAACATCTTAGCCACAGCCTCAGTCTTGAAGGGGTATTGTTTGTTCAAAAGTTCCTTCAGGGGATGGAGTCGACGAGGCGGCGACTGATCTTACCGGGGCGAATGATAACTCAGTCGAGGCTGAAAACTCTGCTGAGGCTGATAATTCTGTTGAGGGTGTTGATAAGTCTGTTGCGGTGGTTGATAACTCAGCTGCGGTCGCTCTGGCTGTATTTGCACTGGCTGTTTACCTTTGTCCACTGCTGCGACGGTCCCGGATTTCTTCTCGAAAGCTTTTACAGGCTTCTGCTTATCGATCTTATCGATGAAACTTAGTTGTTTCGCTTCCTCCTGCAAGCTCCCGGCCTTGCTAAGCAACGTTTTGAAAGTCTTAATGGTGAATCCCATAAGGAGGAGTGTTATCGGGCCATGGATACTCTTAAGCAAGATACCGACCTCGTGTTGTTCCTGAAGCTGTGGTTCACACTTCATGCTTAGGTTCCTCCATTAAAGTATGTAATCCACCAAAGTTTCATTCGGTTTCTGTCGCTCCACCACTAGATCACCGATATTGATGTGGTGCTGAGCTCCGGCAAACCTCTTAACGAAGAGATTTTCCAATTCTGCAAAAGTCTTGACCGATCCATTCAGAAATTCTGCATACCAGTCGTAGGCGATCCCTGACAATCTGCTGACGAACTGTCAGAAAAGCAAAGCATCGCTCCCGCTGACATTGCAGCAACTGGCACGAAAATGTGTGACATGTTGTCGGGGGTTTCCCGTTCCATCGAAAGTCTTAAACAGAGATGGTACAAAGCCCTTCTGGTATTGGACAGCATCAAATTCCTCAGGGTAAGGTCTACCTGTCTGAATAGATGTTCCACTCTTAGACTGAGCTAAGACTTCTCGCGCCTGTTGTTCTACCATGCCCTTAATATCCTTTTCGGGAATTATGTTCTGTGCAGAATCTTTCTTCAGCTGATCATCTCTGTTAATAGATGTAATCTCTTTTCCTCCATTTGTAATATGGATGACCTCCGGGGGTATTTCTTTCTGAGGCTGGGCCTAACTCTGGAGAGTGGCTAAGGCGGTAGCCATTTCTTCCATCCTTTTTGCCATCTGAGAAATCGTATCATCTCTTTCTCGCAGTTGTGCTCACATTAACTATGGCTCATCTCTTTCTAAAAGCTGGCGGAGCTCCCTGCGAAGCTGACGATGCTCGTGTCTTAACCATGTTGACCTCAGCATACTCTTCATCCATGAATTTTGACAAATCCACTTCGTCCCTTAATTCTTCTCCTCTTTCTCTTGCTAGCCATCAGATGTCCATTCTTAGTAGCCCTATGGCATCCTCAAGTAGTCTTTTCTGAATGACCTCATGGTTGTCAGGCGACGACTGTTGAACCTCTCTTTCAGGAGTTTCTTTTACTGCGACACTTTCTTCAGATCTGGGATCTTCAGTGAGACTTCTCTTTCCAGAACGTTCTGTTGGTATTGGTTCAATAATAATAGGTCGCTACACCATCCTTCTTATAGCAGAAGGCCTAGGACCGGCTGGTCTGTCGGCGGTGCGTAAGTAGGTGGTGTCCTCCCTAATATGGAGACCCGATACAACAACGGGTGAGCCTCCCTCGCTAGCTCGCACCTTTTTCTTCGGTCTTTCAGGGACAGTAGCAGGCTCTACTCACGGACCAAGGCGGGACTTAACTGGCACTCGTCCCATTCTTCTCAGAATCTCTGATACAGGACATCCTTCTTTTCTGGCTAATTTCTCGACTACCGCACGCAATCGGGTAAGCGGTGTAGCCTTGCTCTTCTTCTTCTTGCTGTCACTGTAATATGCAGGCCGGGGTAACGCAGCGGCGATCTTTCTGGCATCTACTTCATCAGATGCAGCAGAGAGAGGGTGGAATCTATTTCCTTCCAACAGTGGTAAGTATTCTTGCAGTTCTTCCTCTTTCTCTTCAGGGATTTCTTCAAGACTGGAGTCTTCAGCTTCTCTGACCTTCCTGATCTTAGCAAACTTCCTGTTTTTATTCCTCCTCCGTGTCCGTGTTAAGGGACTATACGTCAAACCGGACCCTATCTCAAATATTGACGGTATTGCAGTGAATTTTGAACCCTCCATGGTGACAGGCTCATAACTGACTTGTACTTCCTTTCCTTTCAGTTTGGCGGGAACCGGGGTAGGTGCAGTAATGACCAGACCGGTGGGGGTAGAGGCGAAAGTTCTAGGGGTAGTAGTCAACCTCCTGTAAACTGCAGTGTTCCTTTCAACTGGGGCCCTCTGCAGGGGAGGGAACTCTTCAGTCGACTTCAGGTTAAACTCAATGATAGACTCCTCGGTCTCAGGTACTTTGTTCATCAGTGCAAAAAGAGTAACATCGGCAAACTTAACGTCCGTGTTATCGAACCCTTGTCCAAAATGGATGATCCCATTGTCAGGAAGTTCATCCTTGTAGACAGTTAAGTCAAGTCCATTGGTAAAGGAGAAAATCAGCTTTGGGGCAGACATTTTCTGCAAGGCAAGTTTTGATTATCAGTCCTGAATTATGCTTCCTTCGTCAGGACGAAAATAAAGAAATTGAAAAGAGTCCGAACACAATTTATTTATGTTTTATTTATGCATTTACGATTTAGAAAAGATTTTTTTTGTTAGGAGGTTAGTTTATTCTTTAAAAACGAGAGGAGATTAGAGAGGGTAAAGGCCCCAATCCAGAGCTTAGAAGGGAAGGGAAAATCTCGTATGATTTCTCAACTCGAAGGACCGCTCCTAAACTAACACCTATTGGGGGTCTACCTCGCCTCTTTGGAGAGGTATCAAAAGGAGGATTTTGGAATCTCTCTGTTTAGGAGTGTCTAAACAGTGGCTCCAAAATCCAAGAAGAGTTGATCATACTTGTTCAAGACAGAAATGAACAAGATATGTCAACAGAAGAATGGTAGTTTGATCCACTAGGTGCATGGACTTACTATCGATTTATGAAAGCAAAACCATCTGATCAAAATTGAGAGAGGAACTATTCCCCAGCGGAGTCGCCAGAAACATGTCGACATATTTTTAGGTTATGTGTTAGATTTTAAAAAGGGGTCGCCTACAGAGATTGTCGGCCAATTTTAAATTTAATTTAAATATATAATTTGAAAAGTAGTATTTGATTTTGAAAATAATTTTAAGTTTGAAAAATTTTTAAGATATGAAATCAAACCGATCTCACAATAGATGCACTGCTTGATGATGGGGCTCGGTTAAATAAACTAGAAGATTTGTGACATCCGTTTGGTCTGTGAACCAATTTTATAAGCCGACAAGTTCCCATGCTTAATATAAAGGAATTAAACAGGGTTTATATTACCTGGGTTCTTAAAGTTCCCTATAAGGGCAAGCCCCTATAGTTAATTCATCTTAAATGACGGGAATCATTTAACAAAACTCTCGATAATGATCAGTGGTTTCGCTCTCAAGAATTTCTAAGTTTAAGGTTTTCAAAGGATTGAATTTTGGAATTTCAAAAGGGGTTAACTCAAATTTGGAACAGTTTATTTTGGAGTCCAAAGGAAGAGAAGTAGGAGAAGCTGAGGATCCAAGAAGAATCTTGGCAACTTCCCAAATTATCCTATTGTTTGGCTTCAATTTGGGATTTTATTTAATGTTTCAATCTCGCCAATTTTAATTAATTAGGACTTATATTTGTATGACATAATCACACAAATAGCCTCGAAGATGTGAGGGTTTATGTCGTACCAAACGACTACCTAGGAATTCTATGACCGGTTAGGGCTTAATTTACACAACATGATTATGCAAATGTCTAACGAAGAGTTGAGGATTTTTGTTGCACTAAGCAAACTACCTCGAAATCCTATGGCTTGGTTATTTAATTCTAAGAAAGGTTTTGTTGATGTAGACTCGAGTTTTGCTGAAGACGATGGCTGTGCTACCCACTATGCTCCAAGCTCCTTGTTGTTGCAGAGGTTTGGTTTTAGAAGGTGGCAATTAAGAGATGAGAGAAGTGTTTTAGTTTAGAGAAATCTTAAAATTCAAATGTCTTTAATGTTTTATTGGGGAAATCTTAAAGTTGATTATAACAACACCGGTTAAGATCCCACGGTTCCATCCTTCCGGCATCATTATTTTTATCAGATTCACTTAGTCCAGATGAATTTGCTAAACTCAACTGAGTGAGTTCCACACTTTCATTTAGACCGTGGGAAATCATGTTAGTAACATTTAGGTTACATTATCCGAGGTATTCCCGATCATCCAACAAGACCTTTTAATTTAGTTAAAGTTGTAGTTTTGTTGTTTTGTTTGTGATTAAATTTTGAGATATTTTATATTTTGAATGTTGTGGCGGTGGATTTTATCTTGTAGTGACTTTTAATTCAGTTTTGTTTTCAGTTCAGGGACTATCCTAAAGGTTTTGGTTTTCATGCAACAGTCTTGTTTAACATGCAAGAAAAGTAAAGCACAGTGTAGATAAAGAAAATGCAATAAAGTAAATTGCAATAACATAAAAGCGTACCTGGAGGGTCTTCCCGTCATTCCAAGCTACAGTTTAAAACACATATTAAAGCATTTAAATATTTCAACAAGTACCTAGGTAAAGACTAAAGGAAGGGTTTGGGTTGTCCACCAGAATCCTAATCCTATAGCTACTCATTTCCTATGACGTCTAGGTTCTTGATTCTGATTAAGGATGATTTTCTTCACTGAAGAACAATTAAGTTCAATTGTTCTTTAAAACTACCCATCATATTGAGGAAGTGCTTAGAACAAATCCTAAACATCTTTTCAATACCTCTGGGACAGTTTTGAGTCCAAGTGAATTTGATTGCACAAGTGAATTAATCATCAAGGGTTTAGTTAAGTTTTGTTTCCTTGCTCAGTGAACTAGGATATTTGATTATCCTATGAGTGAAGTGACATTTCACTTAACTCTTCGTTTAATAGTTATAATAATTTAAAGCTTTCAAGGGCAAGTTAATTTGTTAAAGATTTTAATGATTTGAAGTTAAAGTTGATGATTTACTTTAATGTGATTTAATTATGAAGTTTTAATCAATGATTTTTAAGTTTAGAATGGTATTTGATTCATTTAAGTTAAACCTTTTATAAATGATATCAATATTTTATGTTATTATATTTTTTTAGAATAACTTTGGTCAAAAGAGGTGTTCAAATTGTTTATTAAATTTTGATGATTTAATTTAGATTAATTATATTAATTAATTTAAATTTTACATTTTAAGGTAAGTTGTCTTAAAATTATTTAAAATTTACAAATTTGATTTAAGTTTGTTTTGAAATGATTTTAAATTTGTTACAAATATTTTACTTTGCTTTTTAATTATTTAACATTTTAGGCTTTAGTTAATTATTAAATTATTTAATGATGTAGGTTTTAATTACATTAAGAATTATTTACTTTTAATCATTTAATTATTAATTCCACTTATCCTCTTAAGTTTAAGAGTTAAATATTATTAAGTGATTTATTTAGGGATTTTTAAATTAAAGAATCAATATCCTCTTAAATTATATCCCCATTTTAATAATTCAATTTTAATTAATCTTCCAAATTTTAAATTATTTAATTAATTAAATTTTCATTTTTAGTTTATTAAAGTGATTAATGGGTTCCTTCCCTTTGATTTCCCAAAGTTTCAATCATCTAAGAGAAAATTAAAATCAGATATTTTACCCCCATTTTGATTAAACCTAAAGTTTTAATTAGGGGTTAAAATCTTTTAATTACCTTTATGCCCCTTTAAGCTTATTTATTTTATAACTCATTAAATTAAGCTTAAATGAACTTAAGATTTTTATGCCACTTTACTCACATGTCAATTAATACAATAGAGGGGAAAATGTGACTTTTCTGAATTTAATTTATTTAGATAATTATTTTTAATGGAAAATAGGGATTTTCAAAGAAAATTCATCAACATGACCAAGGTAAAGTTTATGTTCTTAAGAAAATTATGGGTTGTTCCTAACCATCAGAGGACCACTTGGACCAGTTTTAGTGATTTTTTGAATTATATTTTATTTATTATAATTATTTTATGTTTTGGAGTGTTAATTAATTATAAAATAAAATAAAAGTTAAAAAATGGATTTAATATTTTTCAAAAATCTCTCTGACCTCAAGAAAGTCAGAGAAACAAATTTTACATTTTTATGATTTTTTCTTGATTTATTAGAATTAATTTAGTGGGAAGGCTAGAAAATACATTTTTTTAATTCAAAAAATTGTTTTAAGGCTTTGAAATTAAATATCTTAACCTAAAGTCTTAGGAAAAATATTTGGTTGGTTCCTAAGTGATTAGGTGACCAAATATGACATTTTTATGATTTTTATTATATTTGTGATTTTTATTATTTTTTAATTATTAAAAATATTAAAATATGTTAAGAAATGAAAATTTTTAGAAAATTCTAATTTTATTTTTCCTAGACTCATCTGATACCAGAGAAGTCCCAAAATTAATTTGGTGAATTTTTGAAATGTATTTTTGGAGTTATGAATTTTTAAAGTTTAATTTTGATTATGTGGCTTAATTAATCCATTTAATAGGGTTAAACATTTTTATGTGAGGTTCCCCTGATCCTAAAGATCAGTGGAGAATTATTTTCAAGTCATTTTAATGTATGATTAACTCTAATTAATTAATGTTCAATTTAAAGTTATTAGGCCAATTAGGATTATCCTTAAAGAATTAACTCAAACCATAATTATCCTATGGTCCTCTGGTCCTAAGGAACTTCACCAAATTTTCTTAGAATTGTCTAAGCAACATGTTAATTTTTTGAATTAAAATATCAAAAACAGTGTCATGAACTTGAAAAATACATAACTTGTCATAGGGATGGCCTCTCACCTTGAAAAATTCAGGGAATGTTCCCCAAGTCAGATGCTTCAAAAGCCCTATGGTCTCATGTCATGGTGAAATGGCTATGCAAATGGAGAATTGAATTACCAGAATGAGTAAATAATTAATTAAAAATAAAATACTCATCAAATTAACTCAATTCTTTTTTCACATTATGCTCCTCTGTTTATTGAGCAAGAGGGTATTTTTCTTTTATTTTTGTGATTTTTCTATACAAAGATATGAATTTTTTAAGTTCTGACTATTTAATTAAATCATAAAAATCCTATTTTCCTACTTATCCACGTCGACGCCGCGTCAACCTACGGCGGATCAAACTCCACGAGTCGTCTTCTGGATCGGCGTCGCCATCCGACTCAGCTGCCACGCGGCCCGCGGTTCACGTTCCATCTCCTTGTCCAACGCCATCTGAGTCGTTCGTTCGATACACGCGCAATCCGACGGTAGCCGATCATTGTCTCTGACTGGTGTGCTCCCGTGACCGTCGACCTTCTAACCCTAATATCTCCCTCGATTCTCAATGGATTTTCAAGTTCTTATGCTCTATGGATTTTTCTTGAGAAGACAAACACATCCATACGGTTAACATGCCATGAAATTAAGCCAAACTAAATGGAGAATTCACAGAAGCTCGAGAGGAAGGAAGAGTCCATACCTTGGCTCTGAGAGGTGAAGCCTCAATCAGAGATGCTCGGCACGTTCGTTGGAGTCCAAGGAGGCTAGGGATGAAGCACCGGAGTCGTGGTGAAATGTCTAGACTTGATTTCCACCAGGCCCGATCACAAAGCTTGGAGGCTGGAACAACTGGGTGGCCTGGATAGGGGGCTTTCACTAGGAAACTCCTTCTCTACCTCTGGTGAAGGTGTGAGAGGAGTTAATTTGGATTTGGTGAAGAATTGGGGAGTGTCCTGTTTCTGGCATGATTTTCAGCTAAGAAATTGGGCTCAGCTGGGGGGATTCAGGGCAGGAGAACAGTGGGGATGAGCTTCTCTTGGCTAGGAGGAGTTCTGGAGTGATTTTGGCAGAGTTTCCTTAAGGTTAGGTTTGATACCCTTCATGGTCGAGAAGTGTGGTGTTTAAATAGGCAGGACTGGAGGGCTTCCCAGGGGCAATTAAGGGCTGAGATCAGCTGCCTAGGGGAGAAGAGGAAGAGTCATGGAGTCCAATTGGAATGTGACAGCTCAACAAAAGAATTTTGAATTTTTGAGTTCACCTAAGCCTCTCAACCTGGTGTTTTCCGGCGACTGGGATGGTCGGCCGGCCAAGGTCAAGTCAGGCAGAAGTTCAGGAGGGCCAGAGGGGTTGAGTGGTGGAATCAATTAGAGTATT
>CM040429.1:75996790-76051790 GCA_022702705.1 Papilionanthe hookeriana x Papilionanthe teres | reverse complement strand
CCTACATGTTGATCTGAAATGAACGTTACAAAGGCAAACAATAAAAAAGTGAATGGAGGACCTCTAAAACTAGTGGATCCCCACATCCAAAACATAAACTACCTCAAAACTACCTAACTAAACAAATACAGACAATCTGGTTACATGTATACCAACAGAACAAATAAGCCCTTTGAGGACCAAAAAGAGAGGAGGAAGACTAGTATCTAATGAAAGGCAGTCCTAAGTTATCACCATGGATCAAAAGCTTGAGAGGGGGGGAATGATATTATCGGCTTTAGTGTCCTCATTGTAACGGGCTCGTGTGGCTAACTAATGAGCGAGGAGAGTTGCCTTCCACAGGGATGAAAGCAAACTTAACCACCATGTTATCCATATGGTCTGGGCATCCTGTTCATCCATCTCTTGATATTCCAAGGAGCGGAGTTCGGTCTTAGTAATATAATTGATGCGGCAACTAGAATCGGATTCTACCGGCGGCACTGGAGATTTTGCAAATCTTGGCAATCTTGATGGCCCAAAAGATGGCAATGATCTCGGCTTCCAAAACATCAACGAGCAGATGTGGGAGCATGGAAATTCAACGAGCGATGGCCACGATAGTCTCTGTAGATCCCACCAATACCAGCATCAGAATTAGAACAACTTCCATCAGTATTGACTTTAACCCATTGGGGAGGGGGAGGGTACCAAGCTACAACAGAAAACTTTTTGTTAGCCATTGATCTTACCCTGCAAATATCCTTGTAGTGATGGAGCTTGATAAGCTTGTGGATGTAGGCGAGACATTGGACTACGACTCTGAAGAGGAGAGGAAACCTTCCCATCAAACTTAGCTCTATTTCTACACATCCAGAGGAACCAAACCACCAAGCGAGGATCTCCAAAGGCCGTTCCTTATGCCAATCCACCCGGCGAGTATCCAAACTATTCCAGCTCAGATTTAGAGTGTTAATAGAGAAACGACTAATGAGATGTTTCCGGACTTCTACGAGAGAAGAGACATTTGAAAAATAGATGGTCGACGGATTCTTCATCTTGAGAGCACAAGCGGCACCGGGAAGGTCCTTTCGGACCCTTCGGTTTGAGGATGTCATGTTGTGGGAATGGCAAGATGTCTCAATCTCCGGCAAAAGAAGGAGATAGAGGGGGTAAGGAATTTGCTCCAAATTTCAGTGCCCCACCAGAGAGCTGATCCCGGAGTATAAAATTTTTGGTAAATGTAAGAAGAGGCTTCGAGAGCTTTTATTCTTAGTAATCGGTGTGTCCTTACGATTTCAAGAGTAACATTTTTTAACTTAACTAGCACTTTTCTGCTCGGGGAGTTAACAAGGTATTCGGTAGCTTGTAATTCCAACGGTCATTAGTCCGAAATCCTTAACGAAGTGTGGGACTGATCAGGTTTTGGGTTGTCGGTGAGCTTAGAACCATTCCGGATGCTTGATCCAGCCAAAAAAGTTTATCTGCCCCTCACCCAACTCCCAGAATAAACGGGTGTTGACCTTTTCTTTAACATTCAGCATAGAAATCCAAAGCCTGGAGTCACCCGGCTTTGGCTTAACCAAAAAGTTGGATGTTGAATCTCTGATACTTTCACCCATGGAGAAATTTGGCCCCGAAGAGTATCGTTGTCTGAACTTTGATCCACAATTTACACATATTGGTGAAGCTCATCTGATCAAAGCTCACGAAGCCAAGACCCCCGGCTGGTAGGTTTACATACCTGTTGCCAAGGCAGCCAGTGAAATTGCTTGTGTTGTCCAGCCCATAAAAATCTGTTGAAGAGTTTGCGATCGGTATAGAAGTGCTCTTCTTCATGGTGAACTTATCTGGAGAGCATAGGAAGGGAGAGCGAAGAATACTTTCTCGGCAAGGTAATTCTTCCACCATTAGATAGGAAGGAGTTGGACCAGCTAGAGATTTGATTTTATCTTATCTATAACTCCACGAAACTGAGTACGTTTAGATGTTGCCTTTAGTGGTCTGCTCCAAGATAATTAATTGGGAGGGTTGCGTTAGCTTGAGTGTAATCGGAGATCCATCTTGCATGAAAACTAAGCTAACATTCTTGCACAGGTAGAAAAGACATTTAGTAAGATTGAATTCCATCCCAGAAACATCCTTGAAATGGTTTAAAGTCTTAGGAACAACCTTAATAGCAGCTTTAGATGCCTTAGAGAAAATTATGATGTCATCGGCATAGGATAAGTGACTTATCCTAATGTTAGACTTATGGTGGTAAGCAAGGTGGGGAGAAGCGGCAAAAGCATGGTCTAAACACCTGGAACGGATAATCAAAAGCCAAAATAAAGGCAGGTAGGGAGAGGGGATCTCCTTGTTTGATACCTCACAGAAGCAGCTAAAGAATCCTTGCTTATTCCCATTCACCGGCCACTGAGAATGAAAATTGCACTTTGTATTTTGTTGATGGTAGGAAACAGAAAATTTGGGTTAAGCCTCTAGGTATTAAAATATTCAATATGAACTCCCAGCTGATAGTATCATAAGCTTTTTTAATGTGAGTTTGAAAATGATGTTATGACCTCTTGCATTTCTTATCTAAATCCAAAGCAATTCTTGGGCCGGCAGAATATTGTCGAGATGGCTGTGTTTCTTCCTTTAACAAATGCTACCAGTTCTCATTGATGATGTGAATCAGATGTGGCCTAACTCTTGAGACAAGGATTTTACTTATTACTTTGGACATTACAGTAGTTAAGCTGATAGGTCTATAGTCGCTCCGGTTTTGTCTGAATTTGTTCTTAGGAATAAGCACAATGGTGGAAGCGAAAAAAATTTGGGAGGATCCATGCCTTGGAAGAAGGCACGGCTTGAGTAACATCCACAGTAATTGACTGACTAGCTTTGTAAAAGAGGATGAGAAACCATCGGGACCAGCGAGTTTGTAGTGTCTTTAATAGTATCGAGAGCCTTCTTAATCTCGATCTCCTCGGGAATATCGGTTAGATTCGGATCCTTGCACATAGTTATGGCTGTCACGAAAAGATCTGTGAATAGGAATGCGGCTAGATGGAACTTTGTGAGCAAAGAGGTGGCTAAAGTGTCTCTCGGCATCCTTGACGATATCGAGTTTGCCTCGGTGATTTTGATGCCGGCATCATTGGTAATGGTAAGTATCATATTACATTTCCTTTTGAAGTTGATATAGGCATGATAGTACAGTATTTCTGTCCCCATCAATAAATCGGCGAGATGCGGCTTTCTGTTTATAAAATTCGGCTTGGTAGTTAACTTTTGTGTGAGTAGGTTTGTTCAGATGCTCTAAAAAGATCGGCTTCATCCTTGTAATAATTATATAAATAAATAAAATTCGGAAAAATCACATTTTATCTTCTAATGTCTTAATTGAATGTGAGTGAGGCGTCATAAAAATTTTAAGTTAATATGAGCTCAATTTAGTGAGTTATGAAATAAATAAGCTTAAAAAGGCATAAAGGTAATTAAAAATTTTAACCCTTAATTAAAACTTTAGGTTTAATCAAAATGGAGGGTAAAATATTTGGATTTAACTTTCTCTTGGATGATTGAAACTTAGGGAAATTAAGGGGTAGAAACCCATTAAACACTTTGAAAATATCAAAATGAAACTTTAATTAATTAAATGATTTAAATTTTGGAAAGGACTGTTAAAATTTGGATTATTAAAATAAGGATATTATTAAGAGGATATTTATTATTTAATTTAAAAATCCTTAAATAAGTCACTTTAACAAAATTTAGTTATTAATTAAAAATTAAAATAATAATCAAAATTAACAATTAAAGTAAAATTAAACGAAAATTAAATTAAATTAAATTAAAATTAAATTAAAATTAAATTAAAATTAAATTAAAATTAAATTAAAATTAAATTAAAATTAAATTAAATTAAAAATAAATTGAATTCAATTAAATTAAAATCATTTAACAACAAACGTAAGTGAAATCATTAAGAGTTAAGTCAAAACATATCGATAATTTCAACACCTCTTTCTATGTTAAGTAAATTTAAAACATGAACATCAATTTAAAATACTAAGATAATTGAAAATGTAAAGATTTAAATCAAATCTAAAAAAAATTGAACACTATTTCAAACTTAAAATTATTAATTAAAACATTTTAAATCATTAACTCAAACTTTTAATTAAGTATGATTAAAATTCTCGATAAACTAACTTGCCTACGGGCTTTAATTATTATAACTCCTAAATAGAGTATTAAATGAGATGTCACTTCATTCATCGGGAAATCAAATACCCAAGTTCAGCGAGCAAGAGGGAAAGTTTAATTGAACTCCTGGATGATTAATTCACCTGTGCAACCAAATTTACTTGGACTGAAAATAATTCCAGAAGTATTGAAAAGATGTTTATGACTCGTCCTAAACACTTCCTCGATATTACGGAATGTTTTAGAAGAATAATTGAATCTAATTGTTCTTTGATGAAGAAAATCATCCTTAAACCAAACCAACATTCTAGACGTCATAGAAAATGACTAGTTATAGGATTAGGAATTTGGTAGACAACCAAAACCCTTTCCGAAGTAGCCTTACCTAGAGTATTTCTTGCAAAATATTTTTAGATGTTCTAACATTTGTTTAAGTGTAGCTTGGTATGACGGGAAGATCCTCGGTACGCTTTTATTTTATTGCAATTTACCTTATTGCAATTTATGCACTACGCTTTACTTTTCTTACATGATAAATAAGATTGTTGCATGAAAACCAAAACCTTTAGGATAGTCCCTGACCGAAACTAAAACTAAATTAAAAGTCATTGCAAGATAAAATTCACCGCCACAACATTCCAAAATATAAAACAACTCAAAACTTAATCCTGTGAACAACAAGATTACAATTGCAACTAAATTAAAACGTCTCGTTGAATGATGAGGTAATACCTCGGATGATTTAACCCACGTGTTGCTAACGGGATTTCCCAAGGTCTAAATGAAAGTGTGGAACTCATTTAGTTGAGTTTAGCAAATTCATCGAACTAAGTGAATTCGATGAAAATAACGGTGCTGGGATGACGAACTTAGTGGAATCTTAATCGGTTGTTTAATCGGCTTTAAGATTTGTTTTAATTGAAATATTAAAAAACACTTAGATTTTAGGATTTCCTCTAAACCAAAACACTTCTCTCATCTCCTGATTTATGACTTCTAAAACTAAACCTGTTTTGCAACAACAAAAGAGCTTGGAACGCAATGGGCAGCACGGCCATCGTCGTCATCGAAACTTGGATCTACTTCGGCGAATCTTTTCTTAGAATTAAATAACGAAGCCATAGGACTTTGAGTAGTTTTAGTGTAACATAAATCCTCGGTTCTTTGTTAGGCATTTGCATGATAATGTTATATAAATTAAGTCCTAACTAGGTCATAGGATTATTTTGAGGTAGTTGTTTGGTACGACATAAACCCGCACATCTTGAGGCTATTTGTATGATCATGTCATACAAATATAAGTCCTAATCAATTAAAATTGGCGGGATTGCAATATTAAATAAATTCCCTAATTGAATCCAAATAATAGTATAATTTGAGAAGTTGCCAAGATTCTTCTTGGATCCTCAACTTCTCCTACTTTTCTTCCTTTGAACTCACAAAAAGAAATTGTTCCAAATTTGATCCATTCTACGTGAAATTTCCAAAACTCAAATCCTTTGAAAACCTTAAACTTTAAAATTCTTGAGAGCAAAACCAGCGATCATTATCGAGAGTTTTCTTAAGTGTCTTCGGACATTTAAGATGTAATTAACTATAGGGGCTTGCCCTTATAGGGAACTTTAGAGCAAGGGATATATAAACCTGCCTTAATTCCTTTATATTAAGTAGGGGAATTTATCGGCTTATAAAATTGGTTCGCGAGACCAAACGAGATGTCACAAATCTTCTAGTTTATTTAATCGAGCCCCATCGCCAAACGGTGTCTATTCTTCGGGATAGATACACGGTTTGTGATGCGTGCTCGTTTATATAAACTATTTAGGATGTGAATCGGTTTGATTTCATATCTTAAAATTTCAAACTTAAAATTATTTTCAAAATTAAATGCTACTTTCAAATTATATATATACATAGATATATATATATATATATATATATATATATATATATATTTAAATGAAATTTAAAATCTAAAAATCCGTCGACGATTACGTTTGGCGACCCCTTTTCAAATTACAACACACAACCTAAAAATATGTCGATAAGATGCAAATAAGAAGGGAGGGAATAACATTGGCTTCAGATAAACTCTTCACGCTAAAGATTTCTTCTTTTTGGCTTTTGAACCCGGTAGCCATAGCTTCCAAGTGATACGAATATTAAAATCTTGTGAAATATTCGAACATGCGGATAATGCGCCAATTGATGGCGAGAACCTCTACAGAATGGTAATGAGACACATTTCCTAGTCCTTGCGGGATTATCCTCACCTTCAGATGATGTGGGAATTTTTAGGAATTATATTCACTAGCTCTTCGGACCTTTCTTCCAAAATACGTCCGAAGGGAATAGCTTCGGTATCGGGAGAGAATCGATCTCCGGGAACCAACACGGTAGGAACATCTTTAGGAATAGTAGAAAGTATTGGAAGAGTAACATTTGGGATTTTTGGAACATCTTGTGGAGCAGGTAGATGGAGGTACATTTAAGTCATGATTCATAGAAGGATTCACAGCAACGACTCTCAAAGGTGAGAAAACAATATTAACAATATGATAAGATTATAATTCCTAGCTTTAGCGAGACTTAAGATCAGGATGAAGTATGGAGACGGACATCATTAGAATGTCAAAAATCTTACAATGATTACAATAAAGTGGTCTTTGTTCCGTAATAATAGGTAACGATAGCCATTATGAGGAGATCCCGGCAGTTTCATCGAAGCATCAGGATGAGTGATATCTCTTTCTACAAGAATTCTAGCCAAGATGGCCTAATCGGTTGAAATCTAAAATTATCCAGTTTTAGAGGCTTGCCCGATGCGGTCCCAATAGCATAATTACGATAATTACGTTTGTACCAAATAGGAATTATAGGTGCCTCTTGATTAGGATCGAAATCGGGAGACCATTTTAAAGTTTTCATACACTTTCCCTCGATAAGAATAAACTTCTTAGAAAAAAGATTAGCATAATCTTCTTCCTTAGTCAATTGTATCATAATGTGTCAGAGCCACCAAACAAGCCAACCTTCAATGTTCCAACTAAACGAAGATGCTTTCAAGCATTTCTTGATAGCTTCCATCTTTGGATGACCGAGTTGAAATTTCCCGATTAAGGTAAACTTATGAACCACCACCGGAGAAGAAATTTTTGAATGCGAGAAGATTAAGGCGCTTCCCACCCTTCTTAACCACCTTCCTAATGAATTGATAATCACCTTTAGCGACGGTATGAATCATTGTAAAGGCGAAATTTGGTTATGCAATTGATCGAAGAAGAATTATGACCAACCACCTCCACAAAAGATTTTCAAAGGGCGAAAGGGTAATTAAGATCAGCCATTTTAAAGGAAAAAATCTGTCCAGAAAACTAAAACTATAAGATTAAGAACCCGGAAGAAAAAGAAAGAAATAAGAACATGTGATTAAAGAGTAGAATTTGAATTATATATATATATATATATATATATATATATATATATGTATGTATGTATATATATATATATATACATACATACATACATATATATATATATATAATGGTTTTGGCAACTGAGTTTGCTCTGCTAGGGTTTGGGGTCGGGGATGACCCCATGGCGGCGCCAGTGGTTTCTAACGAGGTAGGTTCTTCCTTTAGTGTACGGCGATCTTGGTGAGTTGTTGGTGGATGGTGTCTACGAGTGGACTTGTTTGGTGTTGTTTTCCCCCCTTCTCAGGCTCTCAAGTTTTGAATTGAGCTACTTTTCCATTGGTACTGCTTGGTGGAGAGTCTCTGTCGGAACATGTGGTCTTCGTTTACCTTGTTTGGTCTTGGGATTTCTTTCTTCGTCTTCTGGGTGACCACAGGACTCTCTTTTACGGTTTTAAAGTGTGGTTCTATTATTTTAGTGCTGCTTTGTGGAAGACCTGCTTCCTTACGTGGCTCTTTGGTTTTCTTCTACTAAGTGTTGGGACTTCTTGCTTTTATGTGGATTCTTTTTATTGTTGTGTTGGGGTCTGTTTGCTTCTGCTAGCCATTAATGGCTTTCCTTGTGGAGCTCTCTACTAGTGTAGAGTGGGCCAAGGCCACTTATGCACGAGTGGTTGGCAAGAGACCCTCCTCTTCGCCATTGTCCGGTTGGTCTTCCCTCGGGTTTACATGATGCGGCGAACTGGTAAGGATCCTGCCCCTTTATTATTATTGGTGTCGAAGATGGCTGCCCGAGTTGTATTTTTTTAGACCTTAAATTGGAAGCCCTCAATGCTAAAGTGAAGCTAACTCTCATTAGAAAATTTGCACTAGGTTATCCTAAGATGGAGCTAGTTAGGAGTTTCTTTGACTCAACTTGGCCTTCATTGGAGGTGGAAGATGGGGCTTTTGGATTGTAGGAATCTCGCTTATCCACCTCACCGCGGAGAGGAAGATTATCTACAGAAGATTTGCAAAAAAAAAATGGTTACCATTGCGGCATGGAGATGAAAATCATTAAGTGGACACCGAGACTTTGATCTAACTTGATGAGCACTCGATAGTGCGATTTGGTTTAAATTTGGGAACCCCCCTTACAGTTGCAACGAATGCCATTCAAATTAGTAGAAGACAATTGACACTCCCTTTGAAGCTGGATGCTACTACTTTCAGTACAGCCAAACACGAAACTGTAAGAATACAAATTGAAAGGGATATCTCCTTACTAGAATTAAAAAAGATTTGGGTCGGATCAACCTACGATGGCTGCTGGCGGAAAGTCATTATGCGAGCGAAGCCTACTACTTTACTCCCATTGCAAAATGTTTGGACATACTATAACAAAATGCTACAGGCTCCATCCCTCTCCAAAGAAAACTAACCATAGTTATAGAGATGGTGCTGATACTGCTCCAGTCACTAGAAATCAGATACTGCTCCCCCACCCTAAGGTACTGCTACGCAATAGGGATTTACCGTCAGGGGGTGCCTCCTCCTGCTCCGTCTGCCATTGTTGATGGCCACAGAATCAGATTCCCCCTCTAAAACCTCTCCTTACATGCTAGTGCCATGAGAGATCGCTCCAAAACCAACACCCCATAGAGAATTGCTAGTGCCATGAGAGATCTCTCCTGCGGGAAACCTCCTCTACCCGAAGCCGGCCTTTCTTTGTTGGTCCGCAGTGTGGACTCCTCCCAAATCACACCACATAATCCTACCCAAATTTTAACCCCTTACACCAAAATGATCAACCCCCCACAAAACAAAGATACGGTCCATAATTCCATTTAAGAACCACCAAGCTTGAATTGAGTCATTTGAATGAGGAAAGGATTTAGCATCCCTTAGGTCCTCCCCGGCTGAAATTCCACAACACACAATGGACAACTCTTGGGAGATCCGAGAGCTGACTAGAAAGAAGAAGAAAAATAAATCTGAAATTAAAAAAAATTACCGGTTCAACATCAAAATTGGCATCTGAAATCTTTCCCCCTTTCACTAAGGGTAGAACCAGATCAGCTCCCGCACTTCCCCCTTTCCCCAGGCACTCACAAAGAGATAAACTTGCTTTGTTGGAACAATAGAGGTGTGGCTCATCTTCTATCCTTAAAAAGGCTTCTATACATAAATAAAAAAAACTCTCTTTAGTGTATTGCCATGCGTGAAACTTTGGTTCATTAGTACCCAGCTAGAATTATCAGCAAAATCTCTGGATTCTCTTATTTTCCAACTTTCAACAACAAGTGCGGATCTTACGTAGAAAGGAAGTGTCTTGGTTTGTTACGTTGACCACCACCAATTAGTCAATTCTCCCTCCACTTGGTTGGACACAAGGTTCTTTCCCCTCCTTTGTCTAGGCAGGGTTTGTAGGAATGCAGACACCAACGATCTTTGGGAACAACTTCACTTCATTAGCAGTAACATGACCACCCCCACTTTGGATGGTGGGAGGTGATTTCAATTGTGTCTCCACTCCTGCATAAAAGGTGGGTGGCGGGAACCCAAATGTAAAGACCATGGGGAGCAACCTGTGACAACATCTTCTCAGAATTTGGAGTTTTCGACACAGGGTTGGGGGGCCCCCCTTTCTGAAGGAAGCCAGGACATGGGAAAGGTTTGGACGGATTCTGGTCGTGTGCTGCAGCAATTTCAATTCCTACATACCTATGTTACCCATCTATCCCTTGCTTGCTCTGACCATAGACCCCTACTCATAACAATCTCGGCCCCACCAATCAATATATCCGGCCCTTCCTTGGTCTCTTTAGAACATTTGGTCTACTCATCCCGACTTCCTTCGAGTTAATGAAAGACCATTGGAGGGTGTTTCTCATCGGGTCCCTGGATCAAAATTTGTGCTCTCTCCATCTAAAAATATGCAAAATCTTAAAAGATGGGGTTGGCGAGAATTTGGGAATATTTTTCTGTGTGGATGAGTGAGAAGGAAGTACAGGCACTAGAAAAATGGTCGAATCTGGGAGTGACATGATTATTCACCTTATTGCCACGAAGCCAAACTCATGCATTCCATTGAAATTCGGGATATGTTCCTTAAACAAAAGGCCTCTTTAAATCATTTCTTGAAGAGGAAGACGGGAACACTAAATACATTCGTACTTCTGATACGGGAGAAAGTGTAACACCGTTCGCACTTAATCGAAGGAAAATGGGGGAGTGGACTTATAATAATGCGGAGATTGGTGAAGTGTTACCCACTACTTTTAGAGGCTAGTGCATCGGCCCAGTGACAGGACCCAAATTAATCCTTTATTTTTAACGAAGATAACTGTCAGTCACATCAATGGTTTGGTTCTTACTAACCCCCTTTTGAAACTAAAATCTAGAATGCAATCAAGTCCATTGATAGCTCCAAAATAAGTGACACGATGGGTTTACTTGACTTCTACAAAAAGCACAGGGAAGTTATCGGAAATGAGTAATAGAAGTAATTACTTGTTTCTTCGAGTGGGGACATCCCTCGGTATTTCCACTCCTCTAATTTTGTTCTTATTCCTAAGGACACTGTGCATGCTAAGTTTGGGACCATTTCGGACCCATATGCCTCACTTGTCATCGGTAAGACAATTAGCAAAATCATAGTCGTAGACTTCAACCAATTATGGGAAAGCTCATCGACGCAATCAAACGAGTTTTTATTAGAGGGCAAATCAGTTACGAAAACATTCTCCTGGCCCAAGAGATGTTACTTGACTCGAAACAAAACATTGCGGATGTGGGAATCTTATTTACAAGCTTGATATCAAAAAAAGCCTGCGATACGATACGATTGGGACATCCTCTTAGAGATCCTTTTACGAGGGGCTTTCATAGCAACACGTAATCGATTAAAAGATGGATAACGGCTAATGCTCACTCCATCCTCTTAAATGGATCCAGTGGGGCTACTTTGCGCTGCCGGGGGTCTCGAACAAGGGGACCTTATCCCTCTGCTTGTTCATTTTAGCGATGGATTATTTCTCCATACACGAGCCACACCATTGCGCCCCTGAATTCAAGTCAGGTACCATCATAAATCTAACATTCGATATCCCCACCTGTCATGCGGATGATGTCATGATCTTTTTAAATGCTTCTTAAGAATCTGTGAAGGGCATATCGCAGTGCACATGATCATTTAAAACTCGATCGGGTATGCTCTTGACCCACGATAAAAGCTAACTTCTTTTCCACAGAATAAAAATCACGGGGAGGTGAAACATTGGATCCTTGACTTCCACTTTGGTTTCTCCGGCACTCGATTACACAGGTAAATACCTTGGTGTGCGGCTGTTATTGGCGAGAATAAAAAAGTCACTTTGATGAGATTCTCGTGATCAGAATATTACCTAGCCGGCGGGTCCCACATCTTATTTATCTAATGGTGACGGACTCACTATTCTCGGAAATATTATCAACTGCTCTTCCTTCGTATGTAGTCATGAGTATTTCTTATGAAAAGAGTACTCTACTTATGATTGAAGAGCATTCGAATACTTTCTTTCGGCTGGCAGAAAAGCAAATTCCTTGGGCTTCCTATTTCGATGTTGCTAAACCCATACGGTAATTGTTTGAGGGTTAGCTTCATCGGGTTATCCGGGTGAACCTATGCGAGCTTTGGATTAAATTTAGATCACGAGGACTCTCTACGTACCCGATTCATCTCGGGTAAATACTACCGGACACTCACACCCATCTCGGGTTTCAATGAAGATGGGGGACTCCAAAATCTGAGGGGTCTTAATGCTGAAAGCAGGGCATGTTGAACACATGTATCTTTGGAACCTTGGTAAAGGAGACTTGTCCTTTCGGCTTGACCACTTGGTGCCCCTTGTAACAATAGCCCCAATTTTAACTTGAATGGGGCTGATTGCTAGGATGGGGACTCTTGGTCATCACACCCCAACTCTTCTTACTATCCTCGAGCTCATTTAGGCAATCGAGTAACAACCATTCGGTTTAACGGATTAAAGAAAGATACCATTGTGTGGAGTACCCGATCTTCACGAAATACATCCAAAACCATGTTTATGCCAAGCTATACAACTGGGAACCTGTCCCATGGGGTGATACCACCTGAAAAAAATATTTATCCCCCTCTATGAGTTTCTTCTCTTAGAGAGCCCTCATGAACTTTCCTCACTTTGATGACATGCGCAAATTAAAAGGACTCGGAGAGGCCCCTCTGTTGTAGACTTTGTTGGATGGCTGAAGACTCGGCCCCCATTTGTTCTTCCATTGCAGGTTCTCACAGCTGGTTGGAGTAAGCTTGCTAGAGTCCCTCAACATTAACCCTCGGCTTTGAATTGGGATAGCATCTCCTCTATTTGAAATTTGTTGAGATGCATTGGGAATTGAGGTACCCCATTCATCGCGATCGAAGTTCACAGATGGCTAGAAACAAGGCAACCTTTGATGGTATTTTACTTGGTGAGCAGGATGTTGCTAAAATTGTATCTCTTATATACACAAAATCATCGAGTTTAAGAAGTTCCCTAACATTTGCTTTCTATGTCATCCTCATATAAGATCTGCGCGAAGATTGATCGATGTACGAACTCCCAGGTAATCCCCCTCACCAGGGATTGTGTGCGATGGCAGCTTTAGAGAAGGGGATGATGGTTTTAGGGGACTTTCGGGGAACCACTTTGGGTCTTGTTTGTTGTACTTCCATGCACCCACATCCTTGCTACTAATGCTTTGGGCGAACTCATTTCGGTGTACTAGGCCTTGATTGCTTTGAGATTCCGATGGACCTCGCTTGTTGTGGAGGGAACTCCCGAGTTGTGATCCAGGCGATTAACTGCGGTGCTCCCCACAGCACCATTCTCGATGGCTTCGGAAAATTCAACTTCTGGAGTCAAGCTTCATGTACGACTCGATTTATTTACGGGGAAGGAAACGGAAACCTGCTAATTCGGTAGCTAGGATTGGCTCGAATAATTCTTACGTGACTGTTTCCACCTCCCCACCAGCCGTCTCGGGACCCTTATTGTTGGGGAAAATCTTGTCCCCACCTCGGAGTGGTGTCTTGATGCTGATGGGGACCATCTCCCCACACGACACAGTGTCGGTTTATTTTGGTGTTGCGGTGCAGCCTCACTTTGCTGCCTCTGATTTCTTTCTTCTTCTTTCGGACCCCTTTCTACGATACTTGTAATATGTTTGTTTTGTCATTTGTTGAGAAGGGGTTTACACATTCAGGTCTATTCTTTATCCTTTGCCTTAGTGTGAGGTTTCTCACAGGAGCCTCTGTGTACTTTTCGATGCATTATTAACTTGCGAGCTGTTCTAGCTCCTCTTCTTTTAATATATATATATATATATATTAAAAAGAAAAAGCCTGGAGGGCCCCCTACAAGTTAAAATGAGAGAAAATTACAATAACGAGGAGAAGAGACTAGTAACAAAGGCCTAGAGAAATGAGACCAAAACCAAAGATCTTCTTCAACTCTGAAAATACGAGCTGTGAGTGTGTAAAAATGAAGTAAACAAGTAAAACTACAATCCAACAAAGCGAAGAAAAAAAATAAAAAGAACTACTCCAAAAGCAGTGTTTGCACAACACCAAACATTCCGAGTCATGACAAATCAGCCAGGCCATCGAGAGTTCAGTTTAAGATGGGGGGCAGCAAGGAGATCACTAGCAATCGGGAATTTTAGATGTGGGGGGGAGTGGTAGATATAGATAGTTTGGTAGAGAGGGCACAAACATTTGCAAGTCAGTACGCTGGTTTATTCCCTTCTGCGAAAATGAATTGATAAGCCAGCTTGAATCCCCAAGGTTTAATTAGCTGAATCTTATGGGATAATAATGACGATGCCAATTACGATTAGTTGTGTTAGCCATCATTTGTACCATCTCTTGAGAATCACCCTCCACAATTAGGGAGGTCAATGAAGCTTCACAGCCCAACCGTAGCCCAATAGCAGTTCGGAATCTAAAGCTTGTCAGGCTTATGAGGACGAAAAAACAACAAACATACCCCCGCTGCTGATTCATAAAAATGCCACTAATACCAGGTTTACCATCTCTATAAGCGCCATCAATGTTAAATTTCACCCAATTGAGTTGGGGAAGCAAAAAACATAGTAATTTTAGGGGTCGGACTACTATGAGATAAGGTGATGGAGCGAGAGGTTAGGGAAGTTCTTGAGTTTAAAAAGCTTCAGCATGTAGGACATGTAGTGACAAACCACAGTCTTCTTCTTAGAGTACATTTTCATAGGTTGCCTTATTTCTAGCCATCCAAATGAACCGAGGCTGTGAGGAGGGGGAGAGCGACGGTATTAATATTCTTCCAATCAGACAGTAGTGGTTAAATTGTCCCGTTATAATTTTAAAGTGTTGAGAGTAGTTTGTTGGAGAAGATCAGTCAGTTTTGTTGGGAGAAGCTACGACGAAAAGGTGAGTGATGGATTCTTCCTCCCTATGACATAATGCGACGAGAGGATCCTGCGAGCCCTTTTAGTTTTAAGATATCATCGATGGGTAGAAAGTGATTAAAAATCCTCCGTGACTTCGTAGAAGAAGATAAATACTTCCCCCGAAAATCTCACCCCGGGGCACATTCCAATTCAACAGATTTAGTGTAGATGTCTTTGGAGGAGCTTTGGTTCTTAGCGGTAGACCATTGAGGGGGTGTCGAGGTTTGGATCTATCAAATGGAATAGTAATTATCTTACGTACGAAGTAAGGGGCTTTCGGGATAGAAAAGAAGAGGAAGCGAGACCGGGCTCTATCTCCCTCCCAACGGTCGGCCACCAAGAGGTTAAGGTTTCGATAGGGATGATAGGTTGTAACCATTCATGTGGGCACCGAGTGATCCATCCGGAAGTTAATATTGCCTTTGCCCGGATACCGGAGATAAAGGCATAGCCGCTTGTACGTTTTTGACCATAGCTTTCCAAATTTTGGAGTCCCCAGTTGCCATTTAAACTAAAGAAGGGTGGGTATGCTTACAATACTTTCCCATAAAGAAAATTACTTGAGAGAGACCTGGGCTTTGAAATTAATCCAAAGCTTGCAATGGTTAACTTGGATGTCCCAGTTTAAACTTTAAAACCCGGACCTCCGACAAGTTAAGCCTTTGCCAATTTACGCCGGGAGGCCGTGGAAAGTTTGCTTCCTTTTGCCAGCCCAAAGGAAGTGATTAAAAGCCCTTTCAAGTTACATTTGGGTACTCTTTTTCATGATGGTCATGTGCATAAGATAATTGGGTAGGGTAGTTAGGCTGATTTTTACGTAAGGTGAGTCTCCCCAATGAGATAAGTAAATGTTGGTACGAGTTAGATAGATAGTTGCAGATCTTGTTATGTTTCTCATCAAAGTGTGTACGCTTAGTTCGCCAATATTGATGCGAACCCCCAAACGGTCCCGGATTTCTTCTCGAAAGCTTTTACAGGCTTCTGCTTATCTGTCTTATCGATGAAACTTAGTTGTTTCGCTTCCTCTTGCAAGCTCCCGGCCTTGCTAAGCAACTTCTCGAAAGTCTTAATGGTGAATCCCTTAAGGAGAAGTGTTATCAGGCCATGGAAACTCTTATTCAAGATACCGACCGCATGTTGTTCCTGGAGCTGTGGTTCACACTTCATGCTCAGGTTCCTCCATTGAAGTATGTAATCCACCAAAGTTTCATTCGGTTTCTGTCACTCCACCACTAGATCACCGATATTGATGTGGTGCTGAGCTCCGACAAACCGCTTAACGAAGAGATTTTCCAATTCTGCAAAAGTCTTGACCGATCCATTCGGCAATTCTGTATACCAGTCAAAGGCGATCCTTGACAATCTGCTGACGAACTGTCAGAAAAGCAAAGCGTCGCTCCCGCTGGCACTGCAGCAACTGGCACGAAAATGTGTGACATATTGCCGGGGGTTTCCTGTTCCATCGAAAATCTTAAACAGAGGTGTTACAAAGCCCTTCGGGTATTGGACTGCATCAAATTCCTCAGGGTAAGGTCTACCCGTCTGAATAGATGTTCCACTCTTGGACTGAGCTAAGGCTTCTCGCACATGCTGTTCTACCATGCGCTTAATATCCTTTTACGGAATTATGTTACGTGCGGAATCTTTCTTCAGCTGATCAACTCCGTTAACAGATGTAATCTCTTTTCCTCCATCTGTAATATGGATGACCTCCGGGGGTATTTCTTTCTGAGGCTGGGCCTGACTCTAGAGAGTGGCTAAGGCGGCAACCATTTATTCCATCTTTTTGCCATCTGAGAAATTGTATCATCTCTTTCTCGCAGTTGTGCTCACATTAACTCTGGCTCATCTCTTTCTAAAGTTAGCGGAGCTCCCTGCAAAGCTGACGATGCTCGTGTCTCAACCATGTTGACCTCAGCATACTCTTCATCCATGAATTTTGACGAATCCACTTCGTCCCTTAGTTCTTCTCCTCTTTCTCTTGCTAGCCATCGGATGTCCATTCTTAGTTGCCCTATGGCATCCTCAAGTAGCCTTTTCTGAATGACCTCATGGTTGTCAGGCGACGACTGTTGAACCTCTTTTTTAGGAGTTTCTTTTACTGCGACACTTTCTTCAGATCTAGGATCTTCAGCGAGACTTCTCTTTCCAGAACGTTCTGTTGGCATTGGTTCCGCAATAATAGGTCGCCACACCATCCTTCTTGTAGCAGAAGGCCTAGGACCGGCTGGTCTGTCGACGGTGTGTAAGTAGGTGGTGTCCTCCCTAATATGGAGACCAGATACAACAATGGGGGAGCCTCCCTCGCTAGCTCGCACCTTTTTATTCGGTCTTTCAGGGACAGTAGCAGGCTCTACTCACGGACCAAGGTGGGACTTAACTGGCACTCATCCTATTCTTCTCAGAATCTCTGATACATGACATCCTTCTTTTCTGGCTAATTTCTCGACTACCGCACGCAATCAGGCAAGCTGTGTAGCCTTGCTCTTCTTCTTCTTGCTGTCACTGTAATATGCAGACCGGGGTAACACGGCGGCGAACTTTCTGGCATCTACTTCATTAGATGCAGCAGAGAGAGGGTGGAATCTATTTGCATCCAACAGTGGTAAGTATTCTTGCAGTTCTTCCTCTTTCTCTTCAGGGATTTCTTCAAGACAGGAGGCTTCAGCTTCTCTGACCTTCCTGATCTTAGCAAACTTCCTGTTTTTATTCCTCCTCTATGTCCGTTAAGGGCCTATACATCGAAATGGGCCCTATCTCGAAAACAGACGGTATTGCAGTGAATTCTGAACCCTCCACGGTGACAGGCTCATAACTGACTTGTACTTCCTTTCCTTTCAGTTTGGCGGGAACCGGGGTAGGTGCAGTAATGACCAGACTGGTGGGGGTAGAGACGACAGTTCTAGGGGTAGTAGTCAACCTCCTGTTAACTGCAGTGTTCCTTTCAACTGGGGCCCTCTGCAAGGGAGGAAAATCTTAAGCCGACTTCAGGTTAAACTCAATCATAGGCTCCTCGGTCTCAGGTACTTTGTTCATTAGTGCAAAAAGAGTAACATCGACAAACTTAACGTCTTTGTTATCGAACCCTTGTCCAAAATGGATGATCCCATTGTCAGACAGTTCATCCTTGTAGACAGTTAAGTCAAGTCCATTGGTAAAGGAGAAAATCAGCTTCGGGGCAGACATCTTCTGCAAGGCAAGTTTCGATTATCAGGCCTGAATTATGCTTCCTTTGTCAGGACGAAAATAAAGAAATTGAAAAGAGTCTGAACACAATTTATTTATGTTTTATTTATGCATTTACGATTTAGAAAAGATTTTGTTTGTTAGGAGGTTAGTTTATTCATTAAAAACGAGAGGAGATTAGAGAGGGTAAAGAACCCAATCCAGAGCTTAGAAAGGAAGGGAAAATCTCGTATGATTTCTCAACTCGAAGGACTGCTCCTAAACTAACACCTATTGGGGGTCTACCTCGCCTCTTTGGAGAGGTGTCAAAAGGAGGATTTTGGAATCTCTCGTTTAGGAGTGTCTAAACAGTGGCTCCAAAATCCAGAAGAGTTGATCATACTTGTTTAAGACAGAAATGAACAAGATAGGTCAACGAAAGAATGGTAGTTTGATCCACTAGGGGCATGGACTTACTACCGATTTATGAAAGCAAAACAATCCTATCAAAATGGAGAGAGGAACTAATCCCTAGCGGAGACGCCAGAAACATGTCGGCATATTTTTAGGTTATGTGTTGGATTTTAAAAAGGGGTCACCTATAGAGATTGTCGGCGAATTTTAAATTTAATTTAAATATATAATTTGAAAAGTAGTATTTGATTTTGAAAATAATTTTAAGTTTGAAAAATTTTTAAGATATGAAATCAAACCGATCTCACATCCCAAATAGTTTATATAAACGAGCGCCGCATCATAAGCCGTGTATCTGTTCCGAGGAATAGATGCACTGCTTGATGATGGGGCTCGATTAAATAAACTAGAAGATTTGTGACATCCCTTTGGTCTGTGAACCAATTTTATAAGCCGACAAGTTCCCATGCTTAATATAAAGGAATTAAACAGGGTTTATATTACTAGGTTCTTAAAGTTCCCTATAAGGGCAAGCCCACTATAGTTAATTACATCTTAAATGACGAGAATCATTTAACAAAACTCTCGATAATGATCAGTGGTTTTGCTCTCAAGAATTTCAAAATTTAATATTTTCAAAGGATTGAATTTTGGAATTTCAAAAGGGGTTAACTCAAATTTGGAACAGTTTATTTTGGAGTCCAATGGAAGAGAAGTAGGAGAAGGCTGAGGATCGAGAAGAATCTTGGCAACTTCCCGAACTATCCTATTGTATGGCTTCAATTTGGGATTTTATTTAATGTTTCAATCTCGCCAATTTTAATTAATTAGGACTTGTATTTTTATGACATAATCACACAAATAGCCTCGAAGATGTGAGGATTTATGTCGTACCAAACGACTACCTCGGAGTCCTAAGACCGGTTAGGGCTTAATTTACATAACATGATTATGCAAATGCCTAACGAAGAGTTGAGGATTTTTTTTGCACTAAGCAAACTTCCTCGAAATCCTATGGCTTGGTTATTTAATTCTAAGAAAGGTTTTGTTGATGTAGACTCGAGTTTTGCTGATGACGATGGTTGTGTTACCCACTATGCTCCAAGTTCCTTGCTGTTGCAAAGGTTTGGTTTTAGAAGGTGGCAATCAAGAGATGAGAGAAGTGTTTTAGTTTAGAGAAATCTTAAAATCCAAATATCTTTAATGTTTTATTAGGGAAATCTTAAAGTTGATTATAACAACACTGGTTAAGATGCCACGGTTCCATCCTTCCGACATCATTATTTTTATCGGATTCACTTAGTCCAGATGAATTTGCTAAACTCAACTGAATGAGTTCTACACTTTCATTTAGACCGTGGGAAATCCTGTTAGCAACACTTAGGTTACATCATCTGAGGTATTCCCGATCATCCAACAAGACGTTTTAATATAGTTAAAGTTGTAGTTTTGTTGTTCTGTTTGTGATTAAATTTTGAGTTATTTTATATTTTGAATGTTGTGGCGGTGGATTTTATCTTGTAGTGACTTTTAATTCAGTTTTGGTTTCGGTTCGGAGACTATCTTAAAGGTTTTGGTTTTCATGCAACGATCATGTTTAACATGCAAGAAAAGTAAAGCACAGTGTAGGTAAAGAAAATGCAATAAAGTAAATTGCAATAACATAAAAGTGTACCTGGAGGGTCTTCCCGTCATTCCAAGCTACACTTTAAAACACATATTAAAGCATTTAAATATTTCAACAAGTACCTAGGTAAAGACTAAAGGAAGGGTTTGGGTTGTCTACCAGAATCCTAATCCTATAGCTACTCATTTCCTATGACGTCTAGGTTCTTGATTTTGGTTAAGTATGATTTTCTTCACCGAAGAAAAATTAAGTTCAATTGTTCTTTAAAACTACCCATCGTATTGAGGAAGTGCTTAGAACAAATCCTAAAAATCTTTTCAATACCTCTGGGACAGTTTTGAGTCCAAGTGAATTTGATTGCACAGGTGAATTAATCATCAAGGGTTTAGTTAAGTTTTATTTCCTTGCTCAGTGAACTAGGATATTTGATTATCCTATGAGTGAAGTGACATTTCACTTAACTCTTCGTTTAATAGTTATAATAATTTAAAGCTTTCAGGGGGCAAGTTAATTTGTTAAAGATTTTAATGATTTGAAGTTAAAGTTGATGATTTACTTTAATGTGATTTAATTATGAAATTTTAATCAATGATTTTTAAGTTTGGAATGGTGTTTGATTCGTTTAAGTTAAACCTTTTATAAATGATATCAATATTTTATGTTATTTCAATTTTTTAGATTAACTTAGGTCAAAAGAGGTGTTCAAATTATTTATTAAATTTTGATGATTTAATTTAGATTAATTATATTAATTAATTTAATTTTTACATTTTAAGGTAAGTTGTCTTAAAATTATTTAAAATTTTCAAATTTGATTTAAGTTTGTTTTGAAATGATTTTAAATTAGTTTCAAATATTTTAATTTACTTTTTAATTATTTAACATTTTAGGCTTTAATTAATTATTAAATTATTTAATGATGTAGGTTTTAATTACATTAAGAATTATTTACTTTTAATCATTTAATTATTAATTCCACTTATCCTCTTAAGTTTAAGAGTTAAATATTATTAAGTGATTTATTTAGGGATTTTTAAATTAAAGAATCAATATCCTCTTAAATTATATCCCCATTTTAATAATCCAATTTTAATTAATCTTCCAAATTTTAAATTATTTAATTAATTAAAGTTTCATTTTTAGTTTATTAAAGTGATTAATGGGTTCTTACCCTTTGATTTCCCAAAGTTTCAATCATCTAAGAGAAAATTAAAATCAGATATTTTACCCCCATTTTGATTAAACCTAAAGTTTTAATTAGGGGTTAAAATCTTTTAATTACCTTTATGCCCCCTTTAAGCTTATTTATTTTATAACTCATTAAATTAAGCTTAAATGAACCTAAGATTTTTATGCCACTTTACTCACATGTCAATTAAGACATTAGAGGGGAAAATGTGATTTTTCTGAATTTAATTTATTTATAAAATGATTTTTAATGGAAAATAGGGGTTTTCAAAGAAAATTCACCAACATGAACAAGATAATGTTTCTGTTCTTAAGAAAATTATGGGTTGTTCCTAACCACCAGAGGACCACTTGGACCAATTTTGGTGATTTTTTGAATTATATTTTATTTTTTATTTAAGTTTTGGAGTGTTAATTAATTATAAAATAAAATAAAAGTTGAAAAATGGATTTTATATTTTTCAAAAATCTCTCTAACCTCAAGAAAGTCAGAGAAACAATTTTACATTTTTATGATTTTTCCTTGATTTATTAGAATTAATTTAGTGGGAAGGCTAGAAAATACATTTTTTTAATTCAAAAAATTGTTTTAAGGCTTTGAAATTAAATATCTTAACCTAGAGACTTAGGAAAAATATTTGGTTGGTTCCTAAGTGATTAGGTGACCAAATATGACATTTTTATGATTTTTATTATTTTTGTGATTTTTATTATTTTTTAAATATTTAAAATATTAAAATATGCTTAAAAATGAAAATTTTTAGAAAATTCTAATTTTATTTTTCCTAGACTCCTCTGAAACTAGAGAAGTCCCAAAATTAATTTGGTGAATTTTTGAAATTTATTTTTGGAGTTATAAATTTTTAAAGTTTAATTTTGATTATGTGGCTTAATTAATCCATTTAATAGGGTTAAACATTTTATGAGAGGTTCCCCTTATCCTAAAGATCAGTGGAGAATTATTTTCAAGTCATTTTAATGTGTGATTAACTCTAATTAATTAAAGTTCAATTTAAAGTGATTAGGCCAATTAGGATTATCCTTAATGAATTAACTTAAACCATAATTATCCTAGGTTCCTCTGGTCCTAAGGAACTTCACCAAATTTTCTTAGAATTTTCTAAGCAACATGCTAATTTTTTGAATTAAAATATCAAAAACAGTGTCATGAACTTGAAAAATACATAACTTGTCATAAGGATGACCTCTGACCTTGAAAAATTCAGGGAATGTTCCCCAAGTCAGATGCTTCAAATGCCCTATGGTCTCATGCCATGGTGAAATGGCTATGCAAATGGAGAATTGAATTACCAAAATGAGTAAATAATTAATTAAAAATAAAATACTCATCAAATTAACTCAATTCTTTTTTCACATTATTCTCCTCTGTTCACTGAGCAAGAGGGTTTCTTTTATTTTTGTGATTTTTCTATGCAAAGATATGAATTTTTTAAGTTCTGACTATTTAATTAAATCACAAAAATCCTATTTTCCTACTTATCCACGTCGGCGCCGTGTCAACCTACGGCGGATCAAACTCCACGCGTCGTCTTCTGGTTTGGTGCCGCCATCCGACTCAGCTCCACGCGGTCTGCGGTTCACGTTCTATCTCCTTGTCCGACGCCATCTGAGCAGTTCGTTCGATACACGTGCAATCCAACGGCGGCCGATCATCGTCTCCGACTGGTGTGCTCCCGTGACCGTTGACCTTCTAACCCTAATATCTCCCTCGATTCTCAATGGATTTTTAAGTTCTTATGCTCTATGGATTCATCTTGAGAAGACGAACACATCCATACGGTTAACATGCAATGAAATTAAGCCAAACTAAATGGAGAATTCACAGAAGCTCAGGAGGAAGGAAGAGTCCATACCTTGGCTCTGCGAGGTGAAGCCTCAATCAGAGATGCTCGACACGTTCGTTGGAGTCCAAGGAGGCTAGGGATGAAGCCTGGAGCTGTGGTGAAATGTCTAGACTTGATTTCCACCAGGCCCGATCACAAAGCTTGGAGGCTGGAACAACTGGGTGGCCTGGAGAGGGGGCTTTCACTAGGGAACTCCTTCTCTACCTCTGGTGAAGGTGTGAGAGGAGTTAATTTGGATTTGGTGAAGAATTGGGGAGTGTCCTGTTTCGGCTCGATTTTCGGTGAGAAATTGGGCTCGGTTGGGGATTCAGGGCAGGAGAACAGTGGGGATGAGCTTCTCTTGGCTAGGAGGAGTTCTGGAGTGATTTTGGCAGAGTTTCCTTAAGGTTAGGTTCGACACCCTTCATGGTCGAGAGGTGTGGTGTTTAAATAGGCAGGACAGGAGGGCTTCCCAGGGGCAATTAAGGGCTGGAATCAACTGCCTAGGGGAGAAGAAGAAGAGTCATGGAGTCCAATTGGAATGGGACAGCTCAGCAAAAGAATTTTGAATTTTTGAATTCACCTAAGACTCTCAGCCTGGTGTTTTCTGGCGACTGGGATGGCCGGCCGGCCAAGGTCAAGTCAGGCAGAAGTTCAGGGGGGCCAGAGGGGTTGAGTGGTGGAATCAATTGGAGTATTTGATGGCTTTGGGGTGGAGATTTAGTGGATATTTGGAGTTTGGGTTAGGTGAGGCTAACATGGGTTTAGACCTTGGTCCAAAGGCTTAACTCTTACCCAAAGTGGTTAGGGCAAGTTTTAAGGTCCATGGAGAGGTTTAGGTGGAGTTTAGTGGCTGGTTTGGGGGTTTGGGTATGGGATTTGATTGCTTAGAATGAGGGATAATGGAAGTGAAGGGGAAGGAGAAGAGGTCACCTCCTCTTGCCACATTTGGTAAAAATTGACTTTTGATGGCCATGAAATGATGCATGGGGCATTCCATGATGTTCATGAGTCATGAGGGATTTTCATGTAGAAGGAAATTTTTGGATTTTCATCATTTTGGGATTTTTATATTAAAATACCCAATTGGGTATGATGCCATGTATGCATGCATTAGATTGGATATGATTCCATGAAATGGTAAATTAATTGCCATGGAATGATATTAAAAGACAATTATGACATGTGGGCCCAAATTGGGCTTTTAAAACTTAATTAAGTGGGCTTTTCAAAATGCACAAGGGTATGAGCCTTTTAACATGCATGTGATGATTTGAAATTTTTGAAATCAAATATGGGATGACCAAATTGAATTAGAATTGATTGAAATTGGCTTTAGATATGCTGAAGTTTGATTGAAAATTATTTGGGAATTTTCATGGGCCACATAGTTTAATTTGAAGAGGTTTGGGCTTATGGGCCAAAATTGGGCTTTTTGGTCCAAGTGAATTTTAAGAGAGTTTTAGGCTAAAATTTTGATCAAATGAATGTTGGTTTTGATATAGAGATGTGTCAGGCAAGTTTTAGGACAATTTTGAAGAAAATTTGAGTTGATTTGGATTGGATTTGGGTATGTTTGGGTTCATGGGTGATTTAGGGCAAAAATGGGGTCTTGAGTATTGAATTCAAATGTGAACCAAATTGGGCTTGGTTTTGGTTAAAATGGGTATTAGGAATATTGAATTGAAGTTTAGGATTGAATTTAATCAAAATTGGGATCAATTGGGCTAGTTTGGCTTGACATTGGGTCCACTTGGGTTAGGATTGGGTCAAATTGGGGATTTTGGATAAAGTGGGCTAAATTGACAAAATTGGCCCATGATGTAGTTGAACAAAATGAAATTAGGAATATTTGGAATTTTCTGGGAATTTTTGGAATTTTGGGCCAAAAGAGTATTTTAGGGTATCAAGAGGTTATTTGGAGGGTATTAGGGTATTTTGGTGAATTTAAAAGGTGGGGGTTATTTTGAAATGATTTTTTTGTAATTTTGGGTAATTTTTGGAAGTTTTTGGAGAGTTTTGGGGTAAGCTCATGGATCTCACCCAAGTCTAACCACTTTGGGACCAAGCTTAGCCAAATGGGAACCACTTTATGATTATTCACATATTGACCTTAGCCATCTTAATCAAAGATCAGTGGCTTCAATTCAATTATGTGAGTTTCTTAAAGGGTGAAAGGGGCAAAGTTTAAAGTTTAGGGTTGAAGGGTAAAATGTCTTACGAGTGTGTGTGTGCAAGAGAAGCTCAGGGCACCCAGGGTCACCCTAAATCCAAATAATCCTATAGGAACTCACTATTGATTGTCCATATCGTGATTTTTATAATATTATGTTTTATTTTAAATATTTAATTATGGTATATTATTTATTAATATAATTTAGTTATAAAATTATTTAATAATTAATTAAATTATAAATAAAAAAATTTATATAGTTATATATATATATATATATATATATATATATAATATTATTTTTTGTTTATAATATTGTTATTTATAATATTGTTAACTATTAAATATTTTATAATAAATTATATTTAAAAATAATATACTATACTTAAAATATTTAAATTAAAAAAATATTATTATTAAAATTTATATAAACATAAATATGTATATATATATATATATATATATATATATATTTATATTTATATATACATATATTTATTTATTTATTTATAATTTATTTAACTATTAAATATTTTTTAATTAAATTATATTTATAAATTATATACTATACTTAAAATTTTTAAAATAAAAAATAATGTTATATATATTTATTCATATATATATATATATATATATATATATATATATATTAATATATATGTATATATATATATTTATATATACATATATATATGTATATATACATATATATATATATATATATATATATATATATATATATATATATATATATATATATATATATACACATATATATAAATTTTTTAACAATAAAATATTTTTAGAAATTAAATTATATTTAAAAATATATATTATACTAAAAATATTTAAAATAAAAAAATATTATATAAGTTTATATATATATATATATATATATATATATATATATATATATATATTTATTTATATTTTATTTAACTATTAAATATTTTTATAATTAAATTGTATCTATAAATAATATACTATACTTAAAATATTTAATATTAAAAAATAATATTAAATAAATTTATATATATAAATATATATATATATATATATATATATATATATATATATATATAGTTATTTATAATTTTGTTAACTATTAAATATTTTATAATTAAATTATATTTAAAAATAATATACTATACTTAAAATATTTAAATTAATAAAATATAATTATTAAAATTTATATATACATATATATGTATGTATATATATATATATATATATATATATATATATATATATATTTATAATTTATTTAACTATTAAATATTTTTTTAATTAAATTATATTTATAAATAATATACTATACTTAAAAAATTAAAAATAAAAAAATAATATTATATAAAATTATATATATATATATATATATATATATATATATATATATATATATATATATATTGCCAAAACAAGAAATATTATTCCATTAAGAAGAAGGTTTACATCTGATGTAAGGCAAGCATAATTTATCCTCCTTAATTAAAACAACAAGCTCTCTAGTAGTAGATCTACTTAGCATAGACCTAGAAGACATAGCTCCTTTCTTAGCAAGCCAATCAGCACATCTATTACCTTCTCTAGGGATATGACTCCACAATACCTTAATCTTAGTACATAAAATAGAGATTTGTTTAAAAAGATGCATAATAAACCATAAAGGAGGATGAAGCCCTTTAAACAGATCAACCAACCATTTGGAGTCCACTTCCACATGTATAAACTTCCATCCTAACATAGAAGCAATTTTTAAAGACCATAAAACAGCTTGTATCTCAGCATGCATCGTATTTTGTGCCACCTTTGAAGTTCATGAAGATGCCTCCTATGCCAGCAACATTAGCTTTAAAACTTGCATCTGTATTAACCTTAATCCAAGGTGAAAAAGGTTTATGCCAATAAACTTTAGAAATCAGAAGAGCTCTTGAATCAGTCCTCCTGGGAATTTTGAATTTCAACAACTTTTCCAATTTTCCAATAAAAGATATACAATTAATGCTAATTCGACTATGAAAAATCATACCATCTTCATATCTGATGTGATTTCGAGCCATCCAAATAAACCATAATATTATCCCGGGAATAAAATCAGCATTAACCTCCTTCCAATCTTTCCGAGCAATCCAATAGATTGGACCAATCAGCATGAATAAAAAGATTTAAATGAGCAATGACTTGTATGCCAAGTCTTTAAAATTACTGGACATTGAAAGAAGAGATGAGTAAAGGATTCTTCATGAACACCACAGAAATTGCATTTGGAAGGCCCTCTTATGCCTTTTAACTTAAGAATATCATCCAAAGGCAATATGTGATGAAAACATCTCCAGTAAAAAAATGACATAGGAGTTAAGTATTTATTCCAAATAGAATTCCCCCAATCCACCTTAGGCCATAAGAAATATTTATTATAAACATATTTGGAAAATGACGAAAAAACAGAATTCTTAGTAACAATTTTGTCAGCCTGATTGGTATCAAAAGAAACTTGTTTAATCACCTTAGTTAAATCTTTGCCCACTTGATTGATTAAGATGTCTTCATCCCATTGATTTCCATTCTTCCAGCATTGTTTAACAGTTAAAGGAGTTCTATCCAAATAACTTTCAGCAATTCGGCCATCAGCTAGCCAATTATTTAGCCAGAAGTCCAGTTTACCTTCTCCTAGTTCCCATACAAAACAGTCTTCAGCCATTTCTCTTACTTTAAGTAAATCAACCCAAGTTTTAAAATCACTAAACTTTCTCTGAATCAACAAAGGATGTGAATGTTTACAATATTTTAGCTTCATATACTTAGCCCAAATTGAAGTTTAGGATCTAAAATTCACCCAAAGTTTATAATAGAATGTTTGATGTAGATGCTGAAAAGATTTAAAGCCCATACCACCAACAGAAATAGGTATACATAATTTTTCCCATTTCATCCAATGTATATTTTTATTTTTTCCTTCCCAAATAAATCTGTTAAACAATCTTTCCAAAACCAGTTGAGTACTTTTCTTCATTCTTAACATTTGCAACAAATACATAGGATATGATGAAAGTATACTTTTAACAAGAGTGATTCTTCCACCTGTAGAAAGAAAAGAATTTGTCCATACTGAAATTTTCTTGGACACCTTTGAAATAATCTCATCAAATTGAATTTGAGGTTTCTGCCTTTAACCGAATGGACTCCCAAATATTTAATAGGTAGTTTAGCGATTTAAATCTCGTTATATCTTTCACCCAATTTATGGAAGAGGACTTCACTTGTTTGCTTGAAAATTATTTGACATTTGCTTAGGGTTGAAATTCGGACACTGAAAGATTCGAAATAACTCGAGCGACGAAAGAAATTCTTTTGACAGCTAGCTTCGAAGCATTTGAAAAAACTATGACATCATCAGCATACATAAGATGACCCATATTGTAATTAGCTTTGTTAGCAAACCAAAGATATTCATGAATATTATATACCTTAACAAGTAGTTTGGAAAGATAATCCATAGCCAATATGAAAATAGTAGGGGACAAAGGATCTCCTTGCTTGATTCCCCTAGAAGCTTGAAAAAATCCTTTTGAATTCCCATTAATCAGTAAAGTATAACAATTGACTTGCAGCCATCTATAAATCAAATGACAGAAATTAGGAGAAAAACCTTTTGCCTTAAGCACATGCATAATGAACTCCCGAGTCGATGGAATCATAAGCTTTTGATAAATCCAATTTATAGATCAGATTTCCGATCTACATTGTCTATCCAAATCCAACATAAGTTCTTGTGTGAGTAAAACATTATCGGTAATATTTCTACCTTTAACAAATGCTGATTGATAAGGAGACACAATTTGAGGAAGAATCTTTTGTAATCTGAACACAATAATCTTGCTAATGAGTTTAGAAATAACAGATGTAAGAGCAATTGGCCGAAATTTATTCCAGCTACTTTTGACATCATCTTTAGGAATAAGAACAATAGTTGAGACAACAAAGTATTTAGGCATGTCCTCTCCCCTAAAAAAACTTTGAACAGCTTGAATTACTTCTATTTTCACAATTTGCCATGCTTTGATGTAAAAAGTTGCTGTAAATCCATCAGCCCCAGCTGCCTTATCCCCATCAATGGAACATAAAGTTTGCCAAATTTCATTTTCAGAAGGAATAAAAGACAGATCCAGCTCCTTAGTAATGTTGACATCTTCTAAAAATTGCATTGGAAGATCTTCTATATTTAATAGAAGCATGATAAAATCTAGTGTTTCTATCTCCTTCAAGAAATATTTTTACAGCTGCTTTTTGTCTGAAAAATGATTCTTCCCATTGAATGGCTTGTATCAATTTTAGATTAGCTTGTATCGGATTCTCGGATCTTAAATCATGTTCTTCATCACTTTCGGCCTTTAAAACCTCCATTTCACCATCTCTAACTTTTTTTGAAAGATTCCCAAAACAGTTCCAATTCCAATGCTTGAGTTTTCTTGCTACTGATTTTTGAATAAGCCATAATCTAGCCCATGGTGATAATCTAGAATCAGGTCTCCAAACAAAATTAAAAAAAGGCATAAACTCTTCATGTTCCGGCCATACATTAAAGAATCTGAAATTTGCTTTTGAATCTCAAACAGATAATGCAATAGACATGAGTAATGGTACGTGATCGGATGAAGTGTAAGAAAGATGTGTAACTTTAGCATAATAGAAATCGGCCATCCAAGCGAGAATTTGCTAGGTATCTATCCGATCTTTCGAGCGACCTACCTCTTTTCCAAGTGTCCAAAGGACCACGGAAAGGAACTTCCACCAGATTAGCAGTATTGATATTATCAAGAAAAGAAGTTATTTTTTCAACATCATAAGATTTTCCACCCCACTTTTCATTAGGATAGGCAATACTATTAAAATCACCACCAACTAACCATGGACCTTGTATGTTCGATTTGAGATTAATTAGTTCCTGCCATAAATCTTCCTTAGCCTTATTAGAACACCCAGCATAGACAAAGGTTGTAATGGTCTCTAAATAATCCCAAGACAATGATACGTGAAGAAATTGTTGATCATTAAGCAAAACTTTACAAGAAACATCCTTTTTACAGAAAAACCAGATTTTACTATTGTTATTAGAGATAATATCATATTGTGAAAAAATTCTCACCAACTTAGGAGAAATCCTCTTAGTAAGAGGCTCCAAAATTGCAAAGCAACATAATTTATAGACTCTAACTAAATTTTTTAATCTTATCAGGGAATTAGAGTATGAAATTCCTCTGATATTCCAGCACATTAAATGAATCATATGTTTGGAGGTTTGGAGCTCCTAGTAGCTCTCCCACCATTGACATCATGTTCCATACCATGAGAATTATCCAACAAATTTTTTAATTCCTGCTTTCCTTTATATTTTCTTCTGCTTCTTTGAATCTCCCAATTGTCCTCCATCTCATTTCTGATATGTGGCAACATTTCCAGATCAATATCATTATCTGTAAGTTCAGCTACATTAGGATATGACATCTCCTCGAGTTCCTTTATAATTAGATTTTCCACGAGCATTAGGTCGACCGGCAACAACTGATCGAAACCACAATGTGGGATATGCCTTCATTCATGATCTCTTGCCTTCCAACCACTTGTGTATCGAATTGAAAACGCATGCATTTGAGTAACGAGTCCGGCAACGAGAGCTGCAGACCTCATCCGGATTTAAACTTTTTGTCCGCTTTCTAGAATCACCATCTTCCTTCATAACTTCATTCACCACGAGCATTAACACCGAGCCAACATTCTTCTTCACCATTCTTAAATGCTGGATGAAGTCTATAACACCTATCTTGAGTATGACCAAACATTTTACAATGGTTACAATAAAAAGGTTTTTGTTCCATAGTAATTGATTGCCGATACCCATTATGTTCAGTCCCAAGCCAAATTTCTTTAATCTCAGGCAAAGTTATGTCCCTCTCGACCATAATTCTAGCAGAAGAGGGTCTAGATAAATTAAAAGTAGAAAGATCAAGCTTCAATGGTCTACCAATTATTAAGCCAATAGAGAACAAGACTTGATGATTGAAAAAAGGTAATTTGAGCCCTTGTAACTTATACTAAATTGGTATAATAGGTGGTTCATGTGCTGGATCAAAATCTAATGACCATTTCAGAATTTTCATCATAACTCCTTCAATTAAAATAGACTTCTTGGAAAAGATTTGTGTATAATCTTCTTCTTTAGTGAGATGTATCATGATATGTCTTCCATCAAATAATCCTATCTTCCAATTTCCTGTTAGTTTGAAATTATCAAATACCCTTCTAATAATTTCCATTCTTGGATGGCCCAACTGGAATTTACCAATTAAGGTAAATTTGTAGTTCTCAGTTAACATAACAATCTCCTCATCAGAAAAGACAATATCATTTTTACCAGATTTCTTAGTGCCTTTCTTGATAAAACTGCAATCAGCTTTTCCAGCCAAAGATTCATGATATAGGCGAGGGAAAACCGGTTTATCCCCCAATCCATCCGACGATCGACCCACCACTTCGACAAAGCTCTCCTTGCCCAACAAAGGGGCGAGCACCATCGAATTGACGGCCATAAATCACACGATCAGAAAAGAAGGCAAAACCAATATGAAACTTCCAAGAATCAACCAAAAAAGAACCAATCCGAGCAAGAAAATAGAAATCAATGAATTAAATAGTAATTAATTCAAATAAAACCAGAAGACCAATGAAGAAAACCAGAGTTAATCAGATGCAAAACCCAGAAATTCAATACCCACCTTCCAGAAAAAAATCACATACTTCAAGATCCGATCCTTCAAAATGGTATTAATTGTAAGACACAATTATAATACCATAATCCTTCAACTCAATACCAAAGATCATCCAGAATTCAAAAATCGCCAACGAATTCCCTCCACAAAAACCGGCTCCATACATATATATATACACACACATATATATTTAATTATTTATAATTTATTTAACTATTAAAATTTTTTATAAATAAATTATATTTTTAAATAATATCCCATACTTAAAATATTTAAAATAAAAGAATAATTTTAAATAAATATATATATATATATATATATATTTAAATTTAATATTTATATATAAATATATATATTTTTATTTACAATTTACTTAACTATTAAATATTTTTATAATTAAATTATATTTATAAATAATAAACTATACTTAAAACATTTAAAATAAAAAAAAAGTTATATATAATCAATTTTTGACTGAATGACCACCAATTGACCCAAAAAGTCAACTTTTGACCAAAAAGTCAACTTTAGTCAAATGATAAGTCAACATTTGACCAATAATTCAACTTTTGACCAAAATAGGTCAACTTTTAACCAAAAAAAATAATTTTAGTCAAAATGGTCAACTTCTGACATAATGACCTCCCTGTTGACCCAATGGCTCAACTTTTGACTAAAAATTTAATTTTGGTCAAAAAAATTATTTTTTCACCTAATGACCAAAATAGTCAATTTTTTGAATTAATGACCAATTATTGACCCAATAAGTCAATCTCTGACCAAAAAGTCAACTTTGGACAAAATGGTCATTGATTTACCCAATGACAAATCCATTGCCCAATAAGTTAAATTTTGACCAAAAAGTCAATTTTGGTCAAAATAGTCAATTTTTGACCTAATGACCACTAATTGACCAAATAGGTCAACTTTTGACCAAAAAGTCAACTTTGGTCAAAATGGTCAATTTTTGACCCAATGATTAACCCATTGACTAAATTGGTCAAATTTTGACCGAAAAGTCAACTTTTTGGTCAAAATAGACAATATTTGACTTAATGACCAATTATTGACCCAATAAGTAAATCTGTGACCAAAAAGTCAACTTTGGTCATAATTATCAATCCTTGACCCAATGATAAACCCATTGACCCAACATGTCAACCTTTGAACAAAAAGATAACTTTAGTCAAAATGGTAAGTCCTTGACCCAATAACCAACCCACCGACCCAAAAGATCGACTTTTGTCCAAAAAGTCAATTTTGGTCAAAATAATAAATTTTTTACATAATTGCCAATTATTGACCCAATAGGTCAACTTTTGAACTAAAAAGCCAATTTTGGTAAAAAATTGGCAATTTTTGACCTAATGACCACCTCATTGACCCAAAAGGTCAACTTTTGACCAAAAAGTCAAATTGGGTCAAAATGGTCAATTTTTGACACAATGACCTAAATGTCATCTTTGGTGAAAATGGTCAATCCTTCATCCAATGACCAACCCATTGACCCGATTTATTAACTTTTGACTAAAAAGCCAACTTTGGCCAAAATAGTTAATCCTCAACCCAATGACCAACATATTGACCTAATAGGTCAACTTTTGACCAAAAAGTCAATTTTGCTCAAAATTGTCAATTTTTGATCTGCTGACCGCCTCATTAACCTAAATAGGTCAAATTTTGACCAAAAGACAACTTTGGTCAAAATTGTCAATCCTTAACCCAATGACCAACTCATTGACCCAATATGTCAACTTTGACCAAAAAGTCAATTTTGATTAAAATAGTCAATTTTTGACCTAATGACCAATTTTTGACCCAGTAAACCAATCTCTATCCAAAAAGTTAACTTTGGTCAAGATGGCAAATCTTTGACATAATGCCCAATCCATTGACCCAATAGGACATCTTTTGACCAAAAAATCAACTTTGGTCAAAATGATCAATCCTTGAGACAAAACCATTGGCCTAATATGTTAACATTTAACCAAAAGTCAATTTCGGTCAAAATAAAAAGTTTTTTAATTAATGACCAATTATTGACCCAATAAGTCAATCTCTGACCAAATAATCAACTTTAGTCAAAATGGTCAATCCTTGATCCAATGACAAACCCATAGACCCAACAGGTCAACTTTTGACCAAAAATCAATTTTGGTCAAGATAGTCAATTTTTACCAAATGACCACCGATTGACCCAATATGTCGACTTTTGGCCAAAAGTCGACTTTGGTCGAAATGGATAATTTTTGACCCAATGACCAACCCATTGACCCGATAGGTCATCTTTTGACCAAAAAAGTCGTCTTTGGTAAAAATGATCAACTTCTTGATCCGATTACCAACACATTGGCCAAATATGTCGACTTTTGACCAAAAAGTCAACTTTAATCAAAATGGTCGATTTCGACCCGATAGGTTAACTTTTGACCAAAAATTCAATCTTAGTCAAAATAGTCAATTTTTGACCTAATGACCAATTAATGACCAAATAAGTCAATCTCTGACCAAAAGGTTAATTTTTGTCAAAATAATCAATCATTCACCCAATGACGAACACATTGACCCAACAAGATAACTTTTGACCAAAAAGTCAATATTGGTCAAAATAGTCAATTTTTACCTAATGACCACCCATTAACCCGATAAGTCGACTTTTGACCAAAAGTCGACTTTGGTCAAAATGGTCAATTTTTGACCCAATGACCTACTCGTTGACCCCATATATCAAATTTTGACCAAAAAGTTCTCTTAGATCAAAATGGTCAAATCTTGACCCAATTACCAACTCATTGACCAAGATAGGTCAATTTTTGACAAAAAAGTCAACTTTGGTCAAAATGGTCAATTTCTGACCCACTGACCACCCCTTTGACCCAATGGGTAAACTTTTGACAAAAAATTTAATTTTGGTCAAAATAATCGATTTTGACCTAATGAGCGATTTTAGACCCGATAAGTCGATATCGACCAAAAAGTCAACTATGGTCAAAATAATCAATCCTTGACCCAATGACCAACCCATTGACCCAATAGGTCAACTTTTGACCCAAAAGTTAGTTTTGCTCAAAATGATCATTTTTTTACCCAACGATCAACACATTGACCTAGTGGGTTAACGTTTGACGAAAAATCAATTTTGGTCAAAATAGTCAATTTTTGACCTAATGACCAATTATTAACCCAGTAAGCCAATCTCTGACCAAAAAGTCAACTTTGGTCGAAATGGTCATCCTTGACCTAATGACCGACCCATTGACCCAGTAGAGTCGACTTTTGACAAAAAGTCATTTTTGGTCAAAATGGTCGATTCCTGGTCATATGACCACCCCATTGACCCGATGGGTTAACTTTTGACAAAAAATTCGATTTTGGTCAAAATAGTCGATTTTGACCAAATGACCGATAATTGACCCGATAAGCCGATCTCGACAAAAAATCGACTTTGATCAAAATGGTCGATCTTTGACCCAAAGACAAACCCATGACTCGATAGGTGAACTTTTGACCGAAAAAGTCAACTTTAGTTAAAATGGTCGATTTTCGATCCAATGACCAACTCATTGACCCAATAGGTTAACTTTTGACCAAAAAGTCAACTTTGGTCAAAATGGTCAAACCTTGAGCCAATAACCAACCCATTGACCTAAAATGTCAACCTTTGACCAAAAAATCAATTTTGATCAAAATAGTCAAATTTTGACCTAATGACTCCCATTAACCAAATAGGTCAACTTTTGACAAAAAAGTCAACTTTTGTCAAAATGGTCAATTTTTTACCTAATGACCAACCCGCTGGCCAAATTAGTCATATTTTGACCAAAAAGTCAACTTTTTGGTCAAAATAGACAATTTTTTACCTAATGACCAATTATTAACCCAATAAGTAAATCTTTGACTACAAAGTCAACTTTGGTCATAATTGATGATCCTTGACCCAATAACCAAACCACTGACCCAATAGATCTACTTCTGACTAAAATGTCAATTTTGGTCAAAATAGTAAATTTTTTACATAATTTCCAATTATTGACCCATTAGGTCAACTTTTGAACAAAAAAATCAATTTTGGTCAAAATTATCAATTTTTGACCTAATGACCACCTCATTGACCAAAAAGGTCAATTTTTAACCAAAAGTCAAATTTGGTCAAAATGGACAATTTCTGACATAATGACTTAAATGTCAACTTTGTTGAAAATGTTCAATCCTTCATCCAATGACCGACGATTGACTCGAGTTGTTAACTTTTGACTAAAAATCAACTTTTGGCTAAAATGGTTAATCCTTAACCCGATGACCAACCTATTGACCCAATAGAGTCGACTTTTGACCAAAAAGTCGATTTTGCTCGAAAATTGTCGATTTTGACCTCTTGATAGCCTCATTGACCTAAATAGGTCGAATTTTGACCAATAGACGACTTTGGTCGAAATAGTCGATCCTTAACCCGATGACTGACGCATTGACCCGATATGTCGACTTTTGACCAAAAAGTCGACTTTAATTAAAATAGTCGATTTTTTACTTAATGACCGATTTTGACCCGATAAGCCAATCTCGACGAAAAAATCAAATTTGGTCAAGATGGTTAATCTTTGACCTAATGCCCAACCCATTAACTCGATAGGTCGTCTTTTATAATATATTTATTTATATATGAATATATTTATTTATTTATAATTTTTTAACTATTAAATTTTTTTATAATTAAATTATATTTAAAAATAATATAATATAGTTAAAATATTTAAAATAAAAAATAATATTATATATATATATATATATATACATATATATATATACATATATATATACATATATATATATATATATATATATATATATATATATATTTATATATACGCATATATATTTATTTATTTATAAGTTATTTAAATATTAAATATTTTTATAATTAAAATACATTTATAAATAATATAGTATACTTAAAATAGGTAAAACAAAAAAATAATATTAAATATATATATATATATATATTTAATTATAATTTATTTAATTATTAAATCTTTTTTATAATTAAATTTTTTTATAAATAATATACTTTACTAAAAATATTTAAATTAAAAAATAATATATATATATATATATATATATATATATATATATATATATATATATATATATATATACATAAATTTACATATATATATTTTATGTATGTATACATAAATATACCGATTCATTAACCAAATAGGTCGACTTTGGTTAAAATGGTCGATTTTTAACCCGATGGCCGACGATTGACCTGATATGTCTACTTTTGACCAAAAAGTCATCTTTGATCAAAATGGTCGATTCTTGACCCGATTACCGACTCATTGACCAAATAGATTGACTTTTGACCAAAAGTTAACTTTGGTCAAAAATAATCGATATCTAACCCGATGACCGCCCGTTGACTCGATAGGTTAACTTTTGACCAAAAATTCGATTTTCGTCAAAATAAGTCGACTTTTGATCGAAAAGTAATCTTTGGTCGAAATGGCCGATTTACGTCGCAATGACCACCCATTGACCCAAAGACCAACTCATTGACCCAATAGGTCAGTTTTTGACCAAAAAAGTAAATTTTGGTCAAAATAGTTAATTTTAGATCTAATGACCAATTATTCACTAAATAAGTTAATCTCTGACCAAAATGTCAACTTTGTCAAAATATTCATTCCTTAACCCAATGACAAACTCATTGACCCAATAAGTCAACTTTTGACCAAATAGTTAATTTTGGTCAAAATAATTGATTTTGATCAATGAATGACCACGATTAACCCGATAAGTCGACTTTTGACCAAAAAGTCGACTTTGGTCGAATGATAAATCGACTTTTGACGAAAATATGTCGACTTTTGACGAAAAAGTTAATTTTAGTCAAAATGGTCATCTTCGACATAATGACCTCCCAGTTGACCTGATAACTCAACTTTTGGCAAAAAATTTAATTTTGATCAAAATAATTAATTTTTGACCTAATGACCAAGATAGTCAATTTTTTGAATTAATGACCAATTATTGACCCAAAAAGTCAATCTCTGACTAAAAAGACCACTTTAGACAAAATGGTCAATGATTGACACAATGACAAACACGTTGCCCAATAACTCAAGTTTATACCAAAAAGTCAATTTTGGTCAAAATAGTCAATTTTTGAACAATGATCACCCATTGACCAAATAGGTCAAGTTTTCACCAAAAAGTCAACTTTGTTAAATATGGTCAATTTTTGACCCAATGATCAACCCATTGACTAAATTGGTCAAATTTTGACCGAAAAGTCAAATTTATAGGTCTAAATAGACAATTTTTGACCTAATGACCAATTATTGACCCAATAAGTAAATCTCTGACCAAAAAGTCAACTTTCGTCATAATTATTAATCCTTGACCCAATGACAAACCCTTTGACCCAACATGTCAAACTTTGAACAAAAAGATAACTTTGGTCAAAATGGTAAATCCTTGACCCAATAACCAACCCACTGACCCAATAGATCGACTTTTGTCGAAAGAGTCGATTTTGGTCAAAATAGTAAATTTTTACATAATTGCCGATTATTGACCCGATAGGTCGACTTTTGAATAAAAAAGTAAATTTTGGTCAAAATTGACAATTTTTTACTTAATGACCACCTCATTGACACAAAAGGTCAACTTTTGACAAAAAGTCAAGTTGGGTCAAAATGGTCAATTTCTGACACAATGACCTAAATGTCAACTTTGGTGAAAACGGTCAATCTTTCATCCAATGATCAACCCATTGACCCAATTTGTTAACTTTTGACTAAAAAGTCAACTTTGGCCAAAATATTTAATCCTTGACCTAATTAGCAACCTATTGACCCAACAGGTCAACTTTTAACCAAAAAGTCAATTTTGCTCAAAATTGTCAATTTTTGATCTTTTGACTGCCTCATTGACCTAAATAGGTCAAATTTTGAATAAAAGACAACTTTGGTCAAAATTGTTAATCCTTAACCCAATGACCAACCCATTGACCCAATATGTCAACTTTGATCAAAAAGTCAATTTTGATTAAAATAGTCAATTTTTGACCTAATGACCAATTTTTGACCCAATAAACCAATCTCTATCCAAAAAGTTGACTTTGGTCAAGATGGTTAATCTTTGACCAAATTCCCGACCCATTGACCCAATATGACATCTTTTGACCAAAAAGTCAACTTTGGTCAAAATGATCAATTCTTGACCCAATGACCAACCCATTGCCTCATAGATCAACATTTGACCAAAAAATCAATTTCGGTCAAAATAAAAAATTTTTGAATTAATGACCAATTATTGACCCGATAAGTCGATCTCTCGACCGAATAATCGACTTTAGTCAAAATGGTCGATCCTTGATCCAATGACAAACCCATAGTCCCAATAAGTCAACTTTTGACCAAAAAGCCAATTTTGGTCAAAATAGTCAATTTTTGACCAAATGACCACCCATTAACCCAATAGGTCAACTTTTGACCAAAAAGTCAACTTTGGTCAAAATGGATAATTTTTTACCCAATAACTAGCCCATTGACCCAATAGGTCATCTTTTAACCAAAAAAGTCATCTATGGTAAAAATGGTCAACTTCTTGATCCAATTACCAACACATAGGCTAAATATGTCAACTTTTAACCAAAAAGTCAACTTTGGTCAAAATGGTCAATTTCTGACCCAAAGACCTCCTCGTTGACCCAATGGGTTAACTTTTGTCCAAAAATTCAATCTTGGTCAAAATAGTCGATTTTTGACCTAATGACCGATTAATGACCAAATAAGTCGATCTCTGACCGAAAAGTTAATTTTTGTCGAAGAAATCAATCCTTCTCCCAATGACAAACACATTGACCCAACAAGACAACTTTTGACCAAAAAGTCAATTTTGGTCAAAATAGTCAATTTTTGACATAATGACCACCCATTAACCCAATCAGTCAACTTTCGACCAAAAGTCAACTTTGGTCAAAATGGTCAATTTTTGACCCAAAGACCTAGCCATTGACTCAATATATCAAATTTTAACCAAAAAGTTTTCTTCGGTCAAAATGGTCAAATCTTGACCAATTAACAACTCATTGACCAAATAGGTCAACTATTGACCAAAAAGTCAACTTTGCTCAAAATTATCAATTATTGACCCAATGACCACCCCGTTGACCCAATGGGTAAACTTTTGACAAAAAATTTAATTTTGGTCAAAATAATCAATTTTTGACCTAATAACCAATTTTAGACCCAATAAGTCAATATCTGAACAAAAAGTCAACTATGGTCAAAATGATCAATCCTTGACCCAATGACCAACTCATCGACCTAGTAGGTCAACTTTTGACCAAAAAGTCAACTTTGGTCAAAATGATCAATTTTTGACCCAACAACCAACACATTGACACAGTAGGTCAATGTTTGACCAAAAAATTAATTTTGGTCAAAATAGTCAATTTTTGACCTAGTGACCAATTATTAACCCAGTAAGCCAATCTCTGACCAAAAAGTCATCTTGGATTAAAATAGTCTATCCTTGACCCAATGACCAACTTATTGACCCAGTAGGTCAACTCTTGACCAAAAGTCATCTTTGGTCAAAATGGTCAATTCCTGATCCAATGACCACCCCATTGACCCAATGGGTTAACTTTTGACAAAAAAATCACTATTTGTGGAAATAGTCAATTTTTGACCAAATGACCAATAATTGACCCAGTAAACCAATCTCTGACCAAAAGTCAACCTTAGCCAAAATGGTCAATCCTTGACCCAATGACAAACCCATTGACTCAATAGGTGAACTTTTGACCAAAAAGTCAACTTTACTTAAAATGTTCAATTTCCAACCCAATGACCAACCCATGACCCAATAGGTTAACTTTTGACCAAAAAAGTCAACTTTGGTAAAATGGTCAAACCTTGACCCAATAACCAACCCATTGACCCAATATGTTAACCTTTGACCAAAAAGTCAATTTTGGTCAAAATAGTCAAATTTTGACCTAATGACCCTCCATTAACCAAATATGTCAACTTTTGACAAAAAAGTCAACTTTGGTCAAAATGGTTAATTTTTGACCCAATAATTAATTGCTGGCCAAATTGGTCATATTTTGACCAAAAAGTCAACTTTTTAGTCAAAGTAGACAATTTTTGACCTAATGACCAATTATTAACCCAATAAGTAAATCTTTGACCAAAAAGTCAACTTTGGTCATAATTGTCAATCCTTGACCCAATAACCAACCCACTGACCCAATAGATCGACTTTTGACTAAAAAGTTAATGTTGGTCAAAAAAGTAAATTTTTGACATAATTACCAATCATTGATCCATTAGGTCAACTTTTGAACAAAAAAGTCAATTTTGGTCAAAATTGTCAATTTTTGACCTAATGACCACCTCATTGACCCAAAAGGTCAACTTTTGACTAAAAGTCAAATTTAGTTAAATTGGTCAATTTCTTACACAATGACCTAAATGTCAACTTTGGTGAAAATGTTCAATCCTTCATCCAATGACCAACCAATTGACCCAATTTGTTAATTTTTGACTAAAAAGTCAACTTAGGCCAAAATGGTTAATCCTTGACCCAATAACCAACCTATTGACTCAATAGGTCAACTTTTGACCAAAAAGTTAATTTTGCTCAAAATTGTCAATTTTTGAACTACTGATAGTCTCATTGACCTAAATAGGTCAAATTTTGACCAAAAAGACAACTTTGGTCAAAATTGTCAATCCTTAAGCCAATGACCAACTCATTGACCCAATATGTCAACTTTTGACCCAAAAGTCAATTTTGATTAAAATAGTCAATTTTTGACTTACTGACCAATTTTTAACCGAGTAAACCAACCTCTGACCAAATATTTAACTTTGGTCAAGATGGTTAATCTTCGACCTAATGCCCAACCCATTGACACAATAGGTCATCTTTTGACCAAAAAGTCAACTTTGGTCAAAATGGTCAATCCTTAACCCAATGACCAACACATTGTCCTAATAGGTCAACATTTGACCAAAAAATTCAATCTTGGTCAAAATAAATAATTTTTGAATTAATGACTCAATAAGTCAATCTCTGACCAAAAAGTTAACTTCGGTTAAAATGGTCAATTCTTGATCCAATGATAAACCCATTGACCCAATAGGTCAACTTTTGACCAAAAAGACAATTTTGGTCAAAATAGTCAATTTTTTAATTAATGACCAATTATTGACCCAATAAGTTAATCTATGACCAAAAAGTGAACTTTGGTCAAAATAATCAATCCTTGACCCAATGACAAACCCATTGAACCAATATTTTTATTTATAATTTATTTAACTAATAAAAATTTTATAAAAAAATTATATTTATAAATAATATACTATACTTAAAACATTTAAAATAAAAAAAATAATATTATATATATATATATATAGATATATTTATATGTTTATGTAACTATAGATACACACACACACACACACACACACACACACACACACACACACACATATATATATATATATATATATATATATTTATTTATTTATTTATAATTTATTTAACGACTAAATGTTTTATATATTTAAATTATATTTATAAATAATATACTATACTTAAAATATTTAAAATAAAAAAAAATATTATATAAATATATATATATATATATATATATATATATATATATATATATATATAATTTTTCTAACAATTAAATATTTTTATAATTAAATTATATTTGAAAATGATATATTATACTTAAAATATTTAAAATAAAAAAATAATATTATATAAATTTATATATATATTAATATGTAAATTTTTATATACACATATATATTTATTTATTTATAATTTATTTAACTATAAAATATTTTTATAATTAAATTAAATTTATAAATAATATGCTATACTTAAAATATTGAAAATAAAAAATAATATTAAATATATATATATATATATATATATATTTATATACTATTTTTATTTATTTATTTATAACTATATATTTCTTTTTCTTTATATTTTATTTAATTATTAAATATTTTTATAATTAAGTTATAATCATAAATAATATACTATAGTTAAAATAATTAAAATAAAAAAATAATTTTACATAAATGTAAATATATATATATATATATATATATATATATATATATATATATATATATATATATATATATATATATATATATATATATATGAATATATATATATACACACACACATATATTTATTTATTTATAATTTATTTAACTATTAAATATTTTTATAATTAAATTATATTTCTAAATAAAATAAATTACTTAAAATATTTCAAATAAAAAAATAATATTAAATAAAGTTTTTTATATATATAAATATGTAATTATGTACCACTATATATATATATATATTTATTTACAATTTTATTAAATATTAAATATTTTTATAATTAAATTATATTTATAAATAATATTTTATACCTAAAATATATAAAATAAAAAAATAATATTATATATATTTTTACATACATATATATAAATATATATATATATATATATATATATATATATATATATACATATATAAATTTATTTATTTATAATTTATTTAAATATTAAATATTTTTATGATTAAATTATATTTATAAATAAGATACTATACTTAAAATATTTAAAATAAAAAAATTATATTAAATAAATTTATATATATATATACCTATATTTATTTATTTATAATTTATTTAACTATTAAATATTTTTATAATTAAATTATATTTATAAATAATATACTATACTTAAAATATTTAAAATAAAAAATAATATTAATCCTTGACCAATTACCAACCTATGGATCCAATAGATCGACTTTTGACCGAAAAGTCGATTTTGCTCAAAATTGTCGATTTTCGACTTCTTGACCGCCTCATTGACCAAAATAGAGTTAAATTTTAACCAAAAGATAACTTTGGTCAAAATAGTCAATCCTTAACCCAATGACCAACTCTTTGACCCAATAGGTTAACTTTTGACCAAAAAGTCAATTTTTTTTAAAAGAGTTAATTTTTGACTTAATGACTAGTTTTTTGCCCAGTAAACCAATGTCTGACCAAAAAGTCAACTTTGGTCAAGATGGTTAATCTTTGACCTAATGGCCAACCCATTGACCCAATAGGTCATCTTTTGACCAAAAAGTCAACTTTGGTCAAAATGGTCAATCCTTGACCCAATGACCAACCCATTCGCTTGATAGGTCAACATTTGACAAAAAAATCAATTTTGATCAAAATAAACAATTTTTGAATTAATGACCCAATAAGTCAATCTCTGACCAAAAAGTTTACTTTGGTCAAAATGGTCAATCCTTGATCCAATGAGAAACCCATTGACCAAATAGGTCAACGTTTGACCAAAAATGTCATTTTTGGTCAAAATAGTCAATTTTTGAATTAATGACCAATTACTGACCCAATAAGTTAATCTCTGACAAAAAAAGTGAACTTTGGTCAAAATTGTCAATCCTTGACCAAATGGCAAATCCATTGACCAAATATTTTTATTTAAAATTTATTTAGTTATTAAATATTTTTATAATTAAATTATATTTATAAATAAAATACTATACGTAAAACATTTAAAATAAAAAATAATAATATTATATATATATATATATATATATATTTATTTATCATTTTTTAACAATTAAATAATTTTATAATTAAATTATATTTATTAATAATACATTATACTTAAAATATCTAAAATAAAAAAATAATATTATATAAATTTATATACATACATATATATATATATATATATATATATATATATTTATATGTACATATATATATTTATTTATAATTTATTTAACTTTTAAAAATTTTTCTAATTAAATTATATTTATAAATAATAGCTCTATACTTAAAATATTTAAAATAAAAGAATAATATTATATATATATATATATATATATATATAAATTTATATGTTTATAAATACATATATATATTTTTATTTATAATTTACTAAACTATTAAAAATTTTCATAATTAAGTTATATTTATAAATAATAAACTATACTTAAAACATTTAAAATAAAAAAATAATTATATATATATATATATATATATATATATTTATAATTTATTTAACAATTAAATTTTTTTATAATTAAATTATATTTATAAATAATATAATATACTTAAAATATTTAAAATTAAAAAATAATATTAAATAAATTTAATTATTTAGTATATATATATATATATATATATATATATATATATATATATATATATTATTTTTTAATCATTAAATATTTTTATAATAAATTGTATTTATTAATATGCTATACTTAAAATATTTAAAATAAAAAAATAATATTATATACTTCAAAATTTTAAAATGAAAAAATAATATTATATATATATATATATATTTATTTATTTATTTATTTATTTATTTATTTATTTATAGAGATATATATATATTTTAATTTATAATTTATTTAACTATTAAAAATTTTTATAATTAAAATATATTTATAAATTTTATACTTATAATTAAAATATTTAAAATAAAAAATAATATTAAATAAATATATATATATATATATATATATATATATATATATATATATATATATATGTATGTATGTATATTGTGCTCTGCTAGGGTTTGAATGGAGGCGAGAAATGGTGCTCTGCTAGGGTTTGAATGGCGGCTGGGGTAGCTGGCCGTGGCAGTGCTTTGAGGTTGGTGGTGTGGTGCTTTTTGACTTCCTGGGTTGTGACAGGGAGTAAGGTTGCACTGGTTACTGAATTTTTGGTTCTTTCTTGGTCCGTTCATTTAAGTTACTGTTTCATTGGTTATGGCTCGTGAGGGGGTTGAAGCAGATCCTTCTTGGGGGGTTAAACGATCTTATGCTGAGGTTACTGTAAGAAATGAGGGTGGGGTCACTCTGGATGACAAGCTGGTGTTCCCGTAACTCTACCATGATGCAATAGATGGGAAAGCAGAATGTGAATTCATTAGAAGGTGTACAAAGAAGGCAGGAAAGCTTGCTTTGATCTTTACAGAGGAAGAGATCGATAAATTAGCTGAACCTTACAAGTTTACATTGGTGGGGAAGTTCCAGTTCGGTCATCCCAAACTTGACATTGTAAGAAAGGTGATTGATGATCTCAAACTCATTGGACAATGGAAAATTGGAGTGTTTGATAGTAGACACATAATGCTTCAACTTTCAAGAGAAGATGATTATGCTCAGGTATTTTCAAAGAAATTCATCATGGTGGATGGGAAAACCATGAAGCTGTTGAAATGGACCATCGATTTTGATCCTTCACGAGAACCCCTATTGTTCTGTTTGGTTTAACCTCCCTAATTTAAAACTACCTTACATTCATCACCAAATCTTATATGACATTGCTGACTCTATAGGGAAACCACTCAAGCTGGATATGCCTTCTGCTAACATTTCCAGAATCTCCAAAGCCAGATTTTTGGTGGAAAGGGATGTAACCCAGCCATATATTGATGGGGTATGGCTGGGTACAGCTAATAATGGCTATTGGCAGCCTATTGTTCTTGAATATCAACCTTTATATTGCAAACACTGCCATATTTTTGGACATACTGTGGAGCAGTTCTATAGAGTGCATCCAGAGCTCAGACCTTTTAAGATGGCCCAAAAGAAACCTTTGGAGGTTAATCAACCTTCAACCAGGTAAGCAACAAGCCGAAGACGGCCTCGATCCCTCTGCACACTCTTCGTCGACATGAGTAATAATGAGTCTCATGGTGCTGGAATTTCTGAAGCCAGTGCTGGGAGGAACACTCATACTACTCACTTTATCTCTAATCCTACATCTGTGGAAGATATAACTGAAAAGAACCCCCCTGATGATTGTAGGTTAGATGGGTCAGAAGTTGTTGCTACTGAAAGTAGGATTGATTATTTATCTAGTGTTCAGGGGAATCCCTTGGCTGATACTGAGATTCAGTGTCCTCCTATCATTCCTTCAGATTTTTCAGGTGCCAACAATACAGTGTATAATGAGCATCTTGAACCTCAAGCTCCTGATCAGTCCTCTTTAGATCATTTGCCTTCAGAAATGGAAGGAGCCTAGACAATTCAGAAAAGTAGGAAAAAAAGGAAAGATGTCATGGAACTCAAATACCTGTCTCACACTAATATCATTGATGCTCTGGATCCTGATACTTCTAAGGCCCTCCCCCTAGATTGACTAGGGTAGGTAAGGCTACTCATCATGATTAACTTATTGTGCTGGAATGTTAGGGGTGTGAAAAGTCCTGGCACCCTTAACAGAATCAAAAATCTTATCAGGACTTATAGGCCTTGGATCATTGACTTGCTGGAACCTATGGTCAATAGCAACACTCACAGATTCAACAAAAAGTTTAAGGGTATCAATTTCTATGCTAACTGTAATAATAAAATTTGGCTCTACATTAGACAAGAGATTACTTTCCAGATTCTTGCTGATGATCTCCAATTCCTCCACCTGCACTTCAACATTGATCATTTCTCGAGTCCGGCTACTTTTATACTATCTTTGGTTGCTCTCCCCAAGATAGAGCTATGCTTTGGGATAAGCTTATTAATATTAGCAGTGATATCCAGGAAAATTGGATAGTTGGTGGTGATTTTAACAGTATTGCTGACCCTAGTAAGAAGTTTGGTGGGAGAACCCCTAACCTTTAGAATATGTTGCAATTCACTTCCAGAATCCAAAGTGCTCAATTGTTTGACTTGGGCTATATTGGTACTCCCTTCACTTGGTAAAGAGGAAAAATTTTAGAGAGATTAGACAGATTTCTAGTCAATAATAATTGGATGAATACCTTCCCAATTACTAGAGTGCACCACTTACATAGAACTTGTTCTGATCACTCTCCCATTATTATTAAGATATCACTTTTTCTGCATGATGGACATCCTTCTTTCAGATTTCAAAATGTTTGGGCTAAAACTGTAACTTCCTGGAAGCTATCAAGATGGGGTGGAAATCCCCCTCATCTTCTTTTGATAACCCTCTAATTAAGTCGTGGAGATTACGAAACATCTATCAAGTCATTTAAAAAGTTGGAACAAAGCTGTCTTTGGTAATGTATTTGAGCAGGCTAAGCAGTGGGCTGATAAAGTACAATTTCTGGAGGCTGAACAGGCTAGGGGCTGGATAATCTGGATGAACTCATGGATGCCTAAGATAAGTATTTACATGCCTTGACTGTTGAAGAAGAATTTCTTTCACAGAAGGCTGCTATTAACAAACAGCTGTATGGGGATAGAAATTCCAAGTATTTCCATGCAGTGATTAAATACAAGAGACAAATTAATGCCATAACCAAAATCAAAACTCGGGATGGATCGTGGTTAGAAGATCCTATTCGATTAAGGAGAATGCTTGTTCGGTGCTTTCGAGCCTCCTAGCTGCAACCCCATAGAACTTCGTTGTCTTTAGGGGGATTTGTTTAATGACCAATTTGAATATTGTGCAAAATCTGCGGTTGCTACATTTACCTAATGAAGGCGAGATTCTTCATGCTGCGAAATCAATTGATGGGAACAAGGCTGCAGAGTCCGGATGGGTTTACTCCTGTGTTCTACTTGACTGCCTGGGAAATTGTAGGTAAAGATGTGGTGCGAGTACATCCGAGTTTTTTAGTGGCAACGACTTACCAAACTATTTTGCTGCCACAAGTATTGCTCTTGTTGCTAAAGATAAGAAGAGAAGTTCTTGGAATGATTTCAGGCCAATAAGTATCACTAATACTCTTAACAAGATTATTAGTAAGATCATGGTTAGAAGACTACAGCCATCTCTACATCTTTTAGTAAGTGAAAACCAATCTGCTTTCATCCAGAATAGAAATATAATGGATAATGTAATGCTTGCTCAAGAATTACTTTTGGAGATTGACAAGCCTTGTAGGGGACATAATGTAATATTTAAATTGGACCTAAGGAAGGCTTATGATTCTATCAGCTGGCACTTCATCCATATCATGCTTCAGGCAAGAGGCTTTAGCTCAGCTTTTTGTCAGTTTATTCAGAGATGGTTAAATAACACTTTCTTCACTATTCTACTCAATGGCTCAAATTATGGGTTCTTTAAACCGGCAGGGCCCTGAAGCAGGGGGATCCCTTATCTCCAACAATCTTTATACTTGCTTTTGATTATTTTTCTAGATTTCTTAACCAGGCTCACAGAAATTTTTCATATCTATATTATCATCACAGCTCTAAACCTATTATAAGTCACCTTGCTTATGCTGATGATGTGATCCTCTTCACTAATGGTGTCAAACAAGCTATAAAGAAGTCTTTGGATATTCTGAAACATCTTCATCAAGTCTTAAGGCTGGAACTCAACAAACGCAAATGTCAATTCATGGCTGGGAAATATTTCAGAAATCTAAATTGGATTAAGAATACTACTGGCTTCTCTACTTCTGATCTGCCTTTAAAATATCCGGGGGTTCGGTTAATGAAAGGCGGGAAGAAACCGACTCATTATGATGAAGTGGTTCACAAGGTTACGGCTCGGATTAACAGTTGGACCAACGAGCTTTCTCTCTAATGGTGGAAGGGTGACTCTTCTCGAAGTATCCTCACCACCTTCCCTTTGTTTACTATGCGGATGGTCGGAATGAAGAAAAGCATACAAAGACTTGTTGGAAACTACCTTTAACAAATTCTTGTGGGAGGGGCAGCACAAACAAGCACATTGGGCCACATGGAATAAGCTTTGTAAACCCATTAATTCTGGAGGCCTGGGGTTCAAGAGTTTTCAACTCATTAGAAAAATCTTCCTTTGTAAATAGTGGATGAAATTCGGAAACTAGATACCCTTTGAGCTCGATTCTATCAGCTAAATATTGTAGAACCGGCCATCCGGATGTTGTAAAGGTGAAAATTGGAGATTCTCAACAATGGAAAAGTTTGCGAAGATCGGAGTGAAGCTAATAATCTTTTTCTTCGGGAGATTAGAGATGGTTCCGTTAATTTCTAGCTTGACAATTGGCTTTTGGATGATCGACTGTATCCCATCCCTAACATTTCTTTGAATTATAACTCTAGAGTTGCTGATTTCTGGACAAATCATCAATGGGATGATGACAAATTGAAGGGGGTAGTGGATATTTCATCCATCCAAAATATCAAGGAGATCCCCATCAATAGAGTACAGGAGAATTCTGACCAGCTAATTCTCAAGAAACCTTCCTCTCAATCTATTAACTCCTACATCTACTAGTCCTTACATCTTTGGCCTCAGAACAATTGGGGTAGTCACCTATGGAACAAATATTTGACCCCTTCTATGTCATTTTTCAGCTGGAGATTGTTTCATAGATTCTTGTCTATAGATGATATACTGAAATTGAAGGGCCTTAGACTGGTTTCTAGATGCCATCTTTGCTGTGCTCAGAAGGAATGATATGACCACCTACTTCTTCAATGTCCTGTGGTTAGGGAGGTATGGAATAGAGTGTTGGAACATTTTCAACTTACACATCACTTCAGGAACTGGATATCTGTGGAGGACTTATTAGGCTGATTGATTGGGACCGAAGCTTTCAATGTATCCACTCGATCATTTGGTGGTTTGTACTGGATGGCAAGGAATAAAAATAAGTATGAGAACTCTTTAAGTTCTATAAACCAAATCTTTGCTAATTGCTGCTCCTTCATACACAGGGCTAATAAAACACATGAATTAAAGAACAAAACCAGAATCCAAATTAAGTTATTTTACTGGATCCCTCCCTCCACTTCTTGGGTCAAAGTTAACATAGATGGGAGTTATTCCACTTTTTCTTCTGGATGTGGTGGTGTGTGTAGAAACCATCAAGGTAGATTACTGTGGGGATTTCAAACTTCTATTGTCTCTGATTCCCCTCTTCAATCTGAAATGACTGCTGCCATTTGGGCTTTAAAGTCTTCTAAGGCTGCTGGGCACTCTCTTATCTGGATGGAATCTGATTCCCTTCAACTAATCAATATAATGAATGTCACTACTGATGTTCCATGGATGCTTATTTACCTTCACAGATCCTTGAAGGACTTAACAAAGGAAGTAACAGTCTACTGGAGTCATCTGCATAGGGAGGGGAATCAACCGACCAATTGGCTTCGCAAAAACGGCTTCAAAACTCGCAAATTTCAAACACTTTAATCTCTCTTCGGGTATCTAAAACGGTTACTTCTTGGTGATTTGCTTTCACTTCCTTTTATCGGATGTAACTAAACTTTTGCTTCTTTAATGCATATTATATTTTGCTTGAATATATATATATATATATATATATATATATAATTTATTTATTTTATTATTAGATATTTTTATAATTAAATTATATTTATAAATAATATATTATACTTTAAATATTTAAAATAAAAAAATAATATTAAATAAATTTTATTATATATATAAATATATATTTATGTACCTCTATATATATATATTTTATTTATAATTTTTTTAATTATTAAATATTTTTATAATTAAATTATATTTATAAATAATATACTATACTTAAAATATTTAAAATAAAAAAATAATATTAAATAAATTTTTTTATATATAAATATATATTTATGTACCTACTATATATATATTTTTATTTATAATTTTTTAATTATTAAATATTTTTATAATTAAATTATATTTATAAATAATATACTTTACTTAAAATATATAAAATAAAAAAATAATATTATATATATATATATATTTATATATATATATATATATATATATATATATATATATTTAAAAATGGCGAGTTGGGTGTGGAGCTCGCTTGGGGTTTCGGCCATGACTCTGCATGGCAGTGGCCTTCAGTGGTGGGAGAGGTGAGTGGGACTTGTGGTTTTCTTGGTGTTGACTCTTGGTTGAGTGTGGTGGCTGTTTTGGGCTTCTTTGCTGGTGGTTTTGACTTTCCCGGGCTTCTCCATTTAAATCTTCTAATGTTCCTTTGGTTTTTTGGCTATCTTTGCTGGCTGTCCCCTTTCTTTCTTCAGATTCTGCTCAGGATTTTAGTGTTCCTTCCTATATCACTTCTGTTGTGTTGAGTTCTTGACTTTGCTGCCACTTATTTTTTCTGGCTTTGGTAGAGCTTGGCTTTCCTGCAATGGCTCACCCCATTGACTTGGAAACTAACATAGCTTGGGCCAAAGCTACTTATGCTTGGAGTGGTGGGTAATGCCCCTTCTACCTCGACCCCTCGAGCTTCTCTTTCCCAAAGACTCCATGATGCTGTGCAGTGGTAGGCTTTCTGCCCTTTCATCGGACCCATTGAGGAAAGGGAGGGCTGCCAGTTGTTATTTTTACTTACGAGGAGCTAAATGTATTGGATGAAGAAGTTAAACTCACCCTGGTTGGTAAATTCAGTTTGGGACACCCCAAGATGGAGCTTGTGAGGAAGTTTTTTTAGTCTCTCAATTTCAAAGGGAGCTGGAAAATTGGACTCTTGGATGACAGGCATTTGTTAATTAACTTCACCAGTGAAGAGGATTATGCTTTACTATTTGTTAAACAACTGGTAAGCATTGCAGGAGTGGATATGAAAATCATTAAGTGGACAAATGACTTTGATCCCAGCAAAGACCCTCCAATTGTTCCCCTTTGGTTTAAACTTCCCAATCTTCCTTATAGATATTTTAACCAATCTGCCTTATTCCAAATTGGTAGAGTAATTGGAACCCCCCTCAGGTGTGATGCTGCTACAATTAATAAAGCAAAGCTTGAAATGGCCAGAATCCAAGTTGAAAGAGATGTCTCCTTGCCTGAAATCAAGAAAATATGGATTGGGTCTCAAGAGGAGGGCCAGTGGCAGGAGGTTATTATGCAGCAAAAACCTTATTTTTGCACACACTGTAAGATGTTTGGCCACACCATAGACAGATGTTACAGAATCCATCCCCCTAATAAAAGATCCCCTCTCTTGTCTCAAGCAAACCTTCCAACTGCTGGTGTTGATGACCAGGTGGAACCAATTCCAGCACTTCAGGTTTCTGCTGTGAGACATGTTTTCAGTTCTGATATTATCCATTTGAATCCTAGTGTGCCTGAGGTGAGACCTGCAGGCACTGCAGGTTTCCAGAAAGCTGGCATCTCCAACCCCAGGGCTCCTGATGGGAGTGCTTCCAGGGTTTTTCTGAATCTAGCCCCTGGTCAGGGTTTCAGTCCTGAATCCCCCCAGAAGCTGGACTCTTCTACTAGAGAGTCTACTCCTGTGCTAGAGTCCCCTCCTGAAGAAAATGACAATTGGTGCAGAAGAGAAGAGGTGGAAATTCAAATCATCACACCATCCTAAGACTCTGTGCCCCGGGTAGAAAATTTACTGCTAATGTTATGGCTAATATGGAAGCTGAGTTAGAAGGGAAATGGCATACACAGATCTCAAGGAAGAAAAAAAAAGGCATTATCTGAAGCCCAAAAACTTGGCACACCTCTCACTGAGGGGGAACTGGCTGGAACTATCAAAACCAGATCCAAATCACAACCCCCCCACCCCCACCCATGATTAATTTACTTTGTTGGAACATTAGGGGAATTGGTAACCCCTCATCTCTGAAAAGAATTCTTCACCTTACTAAAAAACACAAGCTTTGGTGTATTGAAATCCTTGAACCTATGGTGTACAAACATTCCGATAAAATTATCAATAAATTCAATGGCTTTAAACATTTTGCCAATTGCAATAAGAAAATTTGGATCTTTTATAGGAAGGAAATCACTTGGACCCCCCTCATAGACAATCAGCAATTCATTCACTCCTCCTTCAACATCAATGGTCAAAGTGGGTTTACAACTTTTGTTTATGCTGGATGCAGACCAAAAGATAGAACTAACTTATGGAGAAATATACATAGCATTGGTTCCAGCCTCTCTTCCCCTTGGCTTGTGAGAGGAGATTTCAACTGCATCTGCTCACCAACTGAAAAGCTGGGAGGTAGATCCCCTAACACTGCATCTATGTCAAAGTTCAATGAACAAATTCAGGCTGTAGATCTTTTTGATCTTGGCTTCAGAGGACCTCTCTACACCTAGAAAAGAGGTAACACCTGGGAAAGACTGGACAAAATTCTAGTTAACAGCAGTTGGCTTTCCTATTGGCTCCTCACCTATGTGACACATTTAAGTCTTACAGCTTCTGATCACAGACCCCTACTTATTACTATAACCTCCCCAAAACCTTCTAATTACTTCCCCCCTTTCAGGTACCTGAACATGTGGTCCTCACAGGCTGATTTCCTTAGCATTGTTCATAGTAGGCGGGCGGTGCGTATCATGATTCCCCTCTCACTAGATTAAAACTCCTTCAGATCAAGCTCAGTAAAGCACTTAGATATTGGAGCTGGCATACTATTGGTGATGTTTTCAAAGTTGTTATCAAGGTAGAAGATGAAGTTGCCCAACTGGAAACAAAAGTCCAAGCTGGTACTGCTAGTGAAGATCAACTAATTTCTGCTCAAGCAAACCTCGTCTTAGTTTCTGAAAGACAGGAGCTTTATCTGAAACAGAAAGCTGCAGTCAATCACCTCAACCTAGGGGACAGGAATACCAAATACTACCAAGCCTACATCAAATATAGAAGAAAATGCAACAACATTCACAGTATTAAGTCTGCTGATGGTATTATGTTAAGTAATCTTGCTGATATTGCCCGGGATGCTCGTCCATTATTTTGAGGATCTTCTTACCCGCGACAACGAACCGAACTCCAATTGATAGCTCTATCTTCCGGAATGAT
>CM040429.1:75981790-75991790 GCA_022702705.1 Papilionanthe hookeriana x Papilionanthe teres | reverse complement strand
AAAAAGTCAATTTTGGTCAAAATAGTCAATTTTTGACCTAATGACCACCCGTTGACCAAATAGGTCATCTTTTGACCAAAAAGTCAACTTTTTGTCAAAATGGTCAATTTTTGACCCAATGATCAACCCATTGACTAAATTGGTCAAATTTTGAACCAAAAGTCAACTTTTTAGGTCAAAATAGATAATTTTTTATCTAATGACCAATTATTGACCTAATAAGTAAATCTCTGACCAAAAAGTCAAATTTGGTCATAATTATCAATCCTTGACCCAAAGACAAACCCATTGACCCAATAGGTTAACTTTTGACATAAAAGTTAACTTTGGTCAAAATGGTAAATCCTTGACCCAATAACTAACCCACCGACCCAATAGATCAACTTTTGTCCAAATAGTAAATTTTGGTGAAAATAGTAAATTTTTTACATAATTGCTAATTATTGACGCAATAGGTCAACTTTTGAGCAAAAAAGGCAATTTTGGTCAAAATTGACAATTTTTGACCTAATCACGACCTCATTGACCCAAAAGGTCAACTTTTGACCGAAAAGTCAAATTGGGTCAAAATGGTCAATTTCTGACACAATGATCTAAATGTCATCTTTGGTGAAAATGGTCAATCCTTCATCCAATGACCAAACCATTGACCTAATTTGTTAACTTTTGACTAAAAAGTCAACTTTGGCCAAAATAGTTAATCCTCGACCCAATGACCAACCTATTTACCCAATTGGTCAACTTTTGACCAAAAAGTCAATTTTGCTCAAAATTGTCAATTTTTGATCAACTGACCGCCTCATTGACCTAAATAGGTCAAATTTTGACCAAAAGACAACTTTGGTCAAAATTGTCAATCCTTAACCCATTGAACAACCCATTGACCAAATATGTCAACTTTGACCAAAAAGTCAATTTTGATTAAAATAGTTAATTTTTGACCTAAAGACCAATTTTTGACCCAATAAACCAATCTCTATCCAAAAAGTTAACTTTGGTCAAGATGGTTAATCTTTGACCTAATGCTCGACCCATTGACCCAATAGGACATCTTTTGACCAAAAAGTCAACTTTGGTCAAAATGATCAATCCTTGACGCAATGACCAAGCCATTGTCCTAATAGGTCAACATTTAACCAAAAAGTCAATTTCAGTCAAAATAAAAAATTTTTGTATTAATGACCAATTATTGACCCAATAAGTCAACTCTGACCAAATAGTTAACTTTAGTCAAAATGGTCAATCCTTGATCCAATGACAAACCCATAGACCCAATAGGTCAACTTTTGACCAAAAAGCCAATTTTGGTCAAAATAGTCAATTTTTAACCAAATGACCACTGATTGACTCAATAGGTCAACTTTTGGCCAAAGAGTCAACTTTGGTCAAAATGGACAATTTTTGACCCAATGACCAACCCATTGAACCAATAGGTGATCTTTTGACCAAAAAAGTCATCTTTGGTAAAAATGATCAACTTCTTGATCCAATTACCAACACATTGGCCAAATATGTTAACTTTTGACCAAAAAGTTAACTTTGGTCAAAATGGTCAATTTCGACCCGATGGGTTAACTTTTGACCAAAAATTCGATCTTGGTCAAAATAGTCGATTTTGACCTAATGACCAATTAATGACTAAATAAGTCAATCTCGACCAAAAAGTTAATTTTTGTCAAAATAATCAATCCTTCACCCAATGACAAACACATTGACCCAACAGAAACAACTTTTGACCAAAAAGTTAATTTTGGTAAAAATAGTTAATTTTTGACCTAATGACCACCCATTAACCCAATAAGTCAACTTTTAACCAAAAAGTCAACTTTGGTCAAAATGGTCAATTTTTGACCCAATGACCTAATCGTTGACCCCATATATCAAATTTTGACCAAAAAGTTTTCTTCGGTCAAAATGGTCGAATCTTGAACCAATTACCAACTCATTGACGAAATAGATCGACTTTTGACCAAAAAGTCATCTTTAGTCAAAACGGTCAATTTCGACCCATCGATTACCCGATTGACCCAATGGGTAAACTTTTGACAAAAAATTTAATTTTGGTAGAAATAATCAATTTTTGACCTAATGACCAATTTTAGACCCAATAAGTCAATATCTGACCAAAAAGTCAACTATGGTCAAAATGATCAATCCTTGACCCAATGACCAACCCATCGACCCAATAGGTCAACTTTTGACTAAAAAGTCAACTTTGGTCAAAATGATCAATTTTTTACCCAACGACCAAAAATTGACCAAGTAGGTCAATTTTTGACCAAAAAATCAATTTTGGTCAAAATATTCAATTTTTGACCTAATGACTAATTATTAACCCAGTAAGCCAATCTCTGACCAAAAAGTCAACTTTGGTCAAAATGGTCTATCCTTAACCTAATGACCAACCCATCGACCGATAGAGTCAACTTTCGACAAAAAGTCATCTTTGGTCAAAATGATCAATTCTCGATCATATGACCACCCCATTGACCCAATGGGTTAACTTTTGACAAAAAATTCAATTTTGGTCAAAATAGTCAATTTTTGACCAAATGACCAATAATTGACCCAAAAAGCCAATCTCTGACCAAAAAGTCAACTTTGGTCAAAATGGTCAATCTTTGACCCAATGACAAACCCATTGACTCAATAAGTGAACTTTTGACCAAAAAGTCAACTTTAGTTAAAATGGTCAATTTCTGACCCAATGACCAACCCATTGACCCAATAGGTTAACTTTTGACCAAAAAATCAACTTTGGTCAAAATTGTCAAACCTTGACCCAATAACCAACTCATTGACCCAATATGTCAACCTTTGACCAAAAAGTCAATTTTGATCAAAATAATCAAATTTTGACCTAATGACCCCCCATTAACCAAATAGGTCAACTTTTCACAAAAAAGTCAACTTTGGTCAAAATGGTTAATTTTTGACCCAATGACCAATCCGCTTGCCAAATTGGTCATATTTTGACCAAAAAGTTAACTTTTTGGTCAAAATAGACAAATTTTGACCTAATGACCAATTATTAACCCAATAAGTAAATCTTTGACCAAAAAGTCAACTTTGGTCATAATTGTCAATCCTTGACCCAATCACCAACCCACTGACTTAATAGATCGACTTTTGACTAAAAAGTCAATTTTGGTCAAAATAGTAAATTTTTGACATAATTACCAATTATAGACCCATTAGGTCAACTTTTGAACAAAAAAGTCAATTTTGGTTAAAATTGTCAATTTTTGACATAATGACCACCTCATTGAACCAAATGGTCAACTTTTCACCAAAAGTCAAATTTGGTTAAAATGTTCAATCCATCATCCAATGACCAACCAATTGACCCAATTTGTTAACTTTTGACTAAAAAGTTAACTTTGGCCAAAATGGTTAATCCTTGACCCAATAACCAACCTATTGACCCAATAGGTCAACTTTTGACCAAAAAGTCGATTTTGCTCAAAATTATCGATTTTCGACCTATCGATCGCCTTATTGACCTAAATAGGTCAAATTTCGACCAAAAGACAACTTTGGTCAAAATTGTCGATCCTTAATCCAATGACCGACTCATTGACCCAATATGTCAACTTTTGACCCAAAAGTCAATTTTGATTAAAATAGTCAATTTTTGACTTAATGACCAATTTTTAACCAAGTAAACCAATCTCTGACCAAAAAGTCAACTTTGGTCAAGATGATTAATCTTTGACCTAATGACCAACCCATTGACCCAATAGGTCATCTTTTGACCAAAAAGTCAACTTTGGTCAAAATGGTCAATCCTTGACCCAATGACCAACCCAATGGCCTAACAGATCAACATTTGACCAAAAAGTCAATTTTTATCAAAATAAACAATTTTTGAATTAATGACCCAATAAGTCAATCTCTGACCAAAAAGTTAACTTTGGCCAAAATGGTCAATCCTTGATCCAAACACAAACCCATTGACTCAATAAGTCAACTTTTGACCAAAAAGCTAATTTTAGTCAAAATAGTCAATTTTTGAATTAATGACCAATGATTGACCCAATAAGTTAATCTCTGACCAAAAAGTGAACTCTAGTCAAAATGGTCAATCCTTTACCTAATGACAAAACCATTGACCCAATATTTTTATTTATAATTTATTTAATTATTAAATATTTTTATAATTAAATTATATTTATAAATAATATACTATACTTAAAATTATTAAAACAAAAAAATAATTATACATATATATTTATTTATTTATATATACATATATTTATATTTTTATTTAAAATTTATTTAACTATTAACTATTTTTATATTTAAATTATATTTACAAAAAATATACTATACTTAAAATATTTAAAATAAAAAAATAATATTACATAAATTTATATATATATATATATATATATATATGAATATATTTATTTATTTATAACTTTTTTAACTAATAAATAATTTTAGAATTAAATTATATTTAAAAATAATATATTATACTTAAAATATTTAAAATAAAAAAAATATTATTATATAAATTTATGTATATATAAATATATATTTATATATACACATATATATTTATTTATTTATAATTTATTTAACTATTAAATATTTTTATAATTAAATTAAATTTATCAATAATATACCATACTTAAAATATTTAAAATAAAAAATAATATTTAATATATATATATATATATTAATATATACCTATACATATATTTTTATTTGTAATTTATTTAATTATTAAATATTTTTATAATTAAATTATCTTTATAAATAATGAACTATACTTAAAAAATTAAAAATAAAAAAATAATTTTGCATAAATATTAATATATATATATATATATATATATATATATATACACACACACATATATATTTATTTAATTATAATTTATTTAACTATTAAATTTTTTTATAGGTAAATTATATTTATAAATAATATACTATACTTAAAATATTTAAAAAAATATATTATATATAAAATATTTAAAATAGAAAAATAATGTATATAAATTTATATATAAATATAAATATAAATATATATATATATATATATATATATATATATATATACACCTCTATATTTTTATTTTTATTTTTATTTTTATTTTTCTTAATTATTAAATATTTTAAAAATTAAATTATATTTATAAATAATATATAATACCTAAAATATTTAAAATAAAAAAATAATATTATATATATTTATAAATATATAAATATATATATTTATATTTATATATACGGATATAAATTTATTTATTTATAATTTATTTAACTATTAAATATTTTTATGATTAAATTATATTTATAAATAATATACTATGCTTAAAATATTTAAAATAAAAAATATATTATATATTTCAGAGCCCAAACCTCATTATGGGCAATGTACATGATGGGGAAATACTCGCAGATCTGTACACCCCTCCTGGTGGAAAGAAAGCTGGGGATTCCGAACTTGGGTCAAACTTCTTAATGTTAGAAAGACTCGCAGAGGAGTTATATATCCGGAACCCGGGTAGGGGTGAAATCAACTTCCGGTCGACGATTGGTGTCCCAAAGATTGGTTGGTTGCTAAAGGCCCACACATTGAGCACTCCTCCAAAGTCTCCGATTTCGGGATGGGCACGATTGGTCTATTCCCCACCTCAAAGCTATTCTCCAAGATCAATCAGCTTCACCGATTTCTACCATCGAATTTAATAGAGCGAGTTCCGACTCCATCTGCAGCCCATACATCAACATCGAGTATCTCCAAAGTTTTTTATAATACCCTATACCGAGTGGACCCCTGTGCCTTGGCATCTTGTCGTATGGAATCGGTTTCGTCCCCCTCCATGGCCTTCCTTTGTTGGAGAACCCTCCATAAATTAATCCCCACCGATGACATTCGAAGCTTAAAGGACTCGGAGGCCCTTCCAAATGTGTCTTATGCAACTCTAAAGAAGAATCCATTCCACATCCGTACTTCGATTGCCCTTTCTCTATATCCGTTTGGCAACGACTATCGACAACGAGCAAATTAAGAATTGCTATCGGGAAGTGTTTAGTAGTTTACGGTTGGAGGGGAATAGCCGGAAAATTCAAGTCATCCATCTCATTGTCATCCGGTTTCGTGGATGGCTAGGAATAATGCTAAGTTCAATGGCATTCGTTGCCACTACTACCAAGGTGGTGAAAAACTACAAAGCTTATTTACATAAAATCATTAGTTATAAAAGATTCACCAACCTTTTAAATATTGATCTCCCTACTACTGTTACTCCTACCCCCAAGGTCATATTGGTCAGATGGCTTCCCCCCACTAGACCAATCATCAAAATTAACACGGATGGCAGTTTCTCTAATGAGAGAGCAGGTGTTGGTGGCATCTTCGAAACTCCTTGGTCAATGCCTTCTCTATTTCCATGCTCCGGTTCTAGCTATGGATGCTTCGGAAGCCGAATACATTGCGGTCCTTTATGCCCTGCAGACTTGCCCATTCGCTCATTGGTCGAACCTCCGGATTGAAGTTGATTCTATCGCTCTTGTCCACAGCTTACATCGAGTGAGTGCTTCCTCTTGGAGGCACGATTATTGGACTCGCCAGATTCATCAGATCACATCCCCCCAGACTATTTTCTCTTCAATTTTTAGAGAAGGTAACAAAGCTGCACACTGGTTGGCAAGTAAGGGTGCAACTTCTCAGCAGGTGAGGGTATCTACTACCCCCACATCAGAGTTAAAGTTGATCATTGCTGGGGATATGCTGAGCCTTCCACATCTCAGACTGGTTAATGCCACTTCTCTTTAGCCCATCTGATGGATCGATGGCTCTCGGATTGTTTGGTCTTCCGTCGCTCTTGGAGGAAGCATTTCCACACCATACTCTTCGTCGTAGTTAGTGTTTCCTCTTTTGTATCTTTTTGAATGGGCTTTTTTGTTCTTGGGAGAGAATCATAGGGGTTCTAGGTGGTACAATTACCTCTTACGTACTACATTTTTATTATAACATGTAAGGAGCCACTTGTTTGCTCCTCTTCCAAAAAAAAAAATATATATGTTATTTATAATTTATTTATTTATTAAATATTTATGTGATTAAATTATATTTATAAATAATATAATATTTTTTAAATATTTAAAATAAAAAATTAATATTAAATAAATTTACTTATATATACCTATATTTATTTATTCATAATTTATTTAACTCTTAAATATTTTTATAATTAAATTATATTTTTAAATAATATACTATACTTAAAATATTTAAAATTAAAAAATAATATTATAAAAAATTATATATATATATATATATATATACATATATATTTAATTATTTATAATTTATTTAACTATAAAAAAATTTATAATTTAATTGTATTTATAAATAATATCATATATTTAAAATATTTAAAATAAAAGAATAATATTAAATAAATATATATGTATATATATATATATATATATATATATATATATATATATATATATGTATATATATGTATGTATGTATATAAATTTATATATTTATATATACCTATATATATTTTTATTTACAATTTATTTAACTATTAAATATTGTTATAATTAAATTATATTTATAAATAATAAACTATACTTAAAATATTTAAAATTAAAAAATTATTTTTTATATATATTTATTTATTTATAATTTATTTAACAATTAAATATTTTTATAAATAAATTATATTTATAAATAATATACTATAATTAAAATATTTAAAATTAAAAAATAATATAAAATAAATTTTGTATAAATATAATTAAATATATAAATATTCATAAATATATATATATATATATATATATATATATATACTTATTTATAATTTTGTTAACTATTAAATATTTTTATAATTAAAATATATTTATAAATAATCTACTATACTTAAAATATTTAAAATAAAAAGTAATATTAATCAAAATTATATATATAAATATATATATTTAGATATACACATATATATTTATTTATTTATAATTTATTTAACTATTAAATATTTTTATAATTAAATTATATTTTTAAATAACATACTTATACTTAAAATATTTAAAATAAAAAAATACTATTAGATAAATTTATATATATATATATATTTATAATTTTTTTAACTATTAAATATTTTTATAATTAAATTAAATTTAAAATAACATACAATACTTTGACCACCTTTGACCCAATAGGTCAACTTTTGAACAAAAAGTTAATTTTGGTCAAAATGGTCAATTTTTGACACAATGACCATCCTATTGACCTAATAGATCAACTTTTTGACTAAAAAGTCATCTTCGAGCAAAATGGTCAATTCTTGACCCAATTACCAACTCATTGAGCAAATAGATCAACTTTTAACCAAAAAGTAAAAAGTCAACTTTGGTCAAAATGGTCAATTTTTAACCCAATGACCAACTCATTGATCCAATAAGTCTACTTTTGACCAAAAAGTCATCTTTGGTCAAAATGGTCAATTCTTGACCCAATTACTAACTCATTAACCAAATAGGTCAACTTTTGACCAAAAGTCAACTTTGGTCAAAATAGTCAATATCTGACCCAATGACCACCCCGTTGACCCAATAGGTTAACTTTTGACCAAAAATTCAATTTTGGTCAAAATTGGTCAACATTTGACCAAAAAGTAATCTTTGGTCAAAATGGCCAATTTCTGACCCAATGACCACCCCATTGACCCAAAGACCAACCCATTGACCTAATAGGTCGGTTTTTGACCGAATAGTAAATTTGGTCAAAACAGTTAATTTTTGATCTAATGACTAATTATTTACTCAATAAGTTAATCTCTGACGAAAAAGTCAACTTTGGTCAAAATATTCAATCCTTAACCTAATGACAAACCCATTGACCCAATAGGTCAACTTTTGACCAAATAGTCAATTTTGGTCAAAATAGTCAATTTTTGACTAAATGACCACCAATTGACTCAGTAAGTCAACTTTTAACCAAAATGTCAACTTTGGTCAAATTATAAGTCAACGTTTAACCAAAATAGGTCAACTTTTGACAAAAAAAGTTAATTTTAGTCAAAATGGTCAACTTCTGACATATTGACCTCCCCGTTTACCCAATGGCTCAACTTTTGACCAAAAATTTAATTTTGGTCAAAATTGACCAAAATAGTCAATTATTTAAATTAATGACCAATTATTGACCCAATAAGTCAATCTCTGACCAAAAAGTTAACTTTGGATAAAATGGTCAATGATTGACCCAATGACAAACCCATTGCCCAATAAGTTAAATTTGGACCCAATGATCAAGCCATTGACTAAATTGGTCAAATTTTGACAGAAAAGTCAACTTTTTAGGTCAAAATAGACAATTTTTGACGTAATGACCAATTATTGACCTAATAAGTAAATCTGTGACCAAAAAGTCAACTTTGGTCATAATTATCAATCCTTGACCCAATGACAAACCCATTGACCCAACATGTCAACCTTTGAACAAAAAAATAATTTTGGTCAAAATGGTAAATCCTTGACCCAATAACCAATCCACAGACCCAATAGATCGACTTTTGTCCAAAAAGTCAATTTTGGTCAAAATAGTAAATGTTTTACATAATTGTCAATTATTGACTTAGTCCAGATAAATTTTTTACAAAATGGTCAATCCTTCCGGCATCGTTATTTTTATCGGATTCACTTAGTCCAGATGAATTTGCTAAACTCAACTAAATAAGTTCCACACTTTCATTTAGACTGTGGGAAATCCCGTTAGCAACACGTAGGTTACATCATCTGAGGTATTCCCGATCATCCAACAAGACGTTTTTATTTAGTTAAAGTTGTAGTTTTGTTGTTCTATTTGTGATTAAATTTTGAGTTGTTTTATATTTTGAATGTTGTTGCGGTAGATTTTATCTTGTTGTGACTTTAATTTAGTTTTGGGTTTCAGTTCAGGGACTATCCTAAAGGTTTTGGTTTTCATACAACAGTCTTGTTTAACATGCAAGAAAAGTAAAACGCAGTGCAGGTA
>CM040429.1:75908976-75981290 GCA_022702705.1 Papilionanthe hookeriana x Papilionanthe teres | reverse complement strand
CTAAGGCTAGATCCTGAAGTACTAAAGAGAAGAAGAGAAGACCTCATCAAAAATGAGGTCAACAAATGGACCCCAATAGGTGTGGTGAGTGACGGAGCACACGCGCGTATTGGTGTTGACCGAAGCGATCAACAAAACCAACACAAACATCCAAGTGACAATACTTAGGACGAAATAGAAGAATTTCCACTTGGGGAGTAGCAAGTATATCTACGAAACCGTAAATTCCTGAACTCTCGCTGGGGAAAGGAAAAGGAGGTGAATCCCAAATCACATGACCTGGGGGAATTTCAATTTAAATTTTATTTTTGTTTCAATTTAAGTTTTGATGTGTGAATTTAGATTTCAATTTGGAGTTTCAATTTAGATTGGAGTTTGTCAAAATTAATTTGAAGGATTTGATTTGGAATGAAAATTGGAATTCTGAGGTTTTAGATGTAACATCTTCAACCTCGAAAGAAAATTAAATTGATTAGATTGAATCGTTGCAATGAGAAGAGATTTCAGAGTAATGCAGTGTTGGATGTAAAATCCTTAACCTCAAGAGTTTGATTTTGATGTATTTCAGTGCAATAGGAAAAGAATCCTAAAGCAGTGCAGTCTTGGACGTAAAATCCTCGACTCAAAAGGTTTGAATTCGATGTATGTCAGTGCAATAGGAAATGAATCCTAAAGCAGTGCAGTCTTGGATGTAAAATCCTCGACCCAAAAATTTGAATTTGATGTATTTCAGTGCAATAGGGAAGAATCCTAAAGCGATGCGATCTTGGATGTAAAATCCTCGACCCAAAAGTTTGAATTTGATGTACTTCGGTGCAATAGGAAAGAATCCTAAGCGAGTGCGGTCTTGGATGTAAAATCCTCGACCCAAAAGTTTGAATTTGATGTACTTCAGGTGCAATAGGAAAAGAATCCTAAAGCGATGCGATCTTGGATGTAAAATCCTCGACCCGAAAGGTTGAATTTGATGTATTTCGGTGCAATAGGAAAGAATCCTAGCGAGTGCGAGTCTTGGATGTAAAATCCTCGACCCAAAAGGTTGAATTTGATGTATTTCGGTGCAATAGGAAAGAATCCTAAAGCGGTGCGATCTTGGATGTAAAATACTCGACCCAAAAGTTTGAATTTGATGTATTTCGAGTGCAATAGGAAAAGAATCCTAAGCGATGCGGTCTTGGATGTAAAATCCTCGACCCTAAAGGTTTGAATTTGATGTATTTCGGTGCGATACGAAAGAATCCTAAAGCAGTGCAGTCTTGGATGTAAAATCCTCGACCCAAAAGTTTGAATTTGATGTACTTCAGTGCAATAGGAAAGAATCCTAAAGCAGTGCAGTCTTGGATGTAAAATCCTCGACCCAAAAGTTTGAATTTTGAATTTGATTGATATTTGATTCGAGATCTGGAAGAAATTGAATTTGAAATTTGATTGAGACTTGAAATCTGGAAAGATTGAATTTAAGATTTGGAAGGATGAGTTTGAACTCGATTGAAATTTGATTTAAGATTTGATTTGTAATTTGGAAGATCAAATTTGAAACTTGATCGGGAGTGGATTTGAAATTTGATTGAGAATTTGATTTGAGATTTGAAAAGATCAAATTTGATTTGGAATTTGGAAAGATTGAATTTGAAATTTGATTTGAAATTTGGAAGGATGGAATTTGAGATTTGTGTTGATTTCGTTTATCTTTTAATGATTCAAATTTTATTTTATCGTTTATTTAATGTTCATGTGAATTTGGTGTTTGTCATTTTTTAAGATTTTTTTTTAGGAAAGTTTTCTTTTATTCTTTTTTTTTATTTCTTTTACTGTTCTTTGTTCGAAGTTCATTTAACTTTAATGGCGTTTCCCAATCAATTTGCACAAAAGAGGTGAAGGCCAAAAACGTGACATGGTCACTTTCATTCCAATCATGTTGAAAATACATCATACAACTCGATCTGGAATACATTTCATACAATCCATGTAGACTCAAAACGGACTATGTATGATCTTTGTTGGTCCATCAAAAGAAGCATTTGTCAAAAAATCCATGTCTGAATTGTGGGGTACATGGTTAATAACATCACCTTCCAAGCCATCCTTGGCGAGGATGCCGGCTGGATGTACGTTGGAGGTGTGATATTTCCCATGTAACTCACGGCTCGTAAGGCCGGAGGTTCTCTAGCTGCGGGTCCGGTTGGAAATGGTAAGGTATCTTGCTTGTCGTCCATTCTCACGAAAGTAACCGAGATCCGCTCCATTGGCACTCCCGGTATGCAATGCTTAGCGATATCCGCTCCGTTGCCCTTCGGTATCATGACGGAACCCACCGGTAAAGGTATCTTTACTGGCCCTCGGAACTCACCGGGCCTACTTATCCGGAGGTCGGATCCGAACATGATGTCACACTCGTTCAAGAAAGAGGCTGTGCGAAAGGTCGACGAAGTCGTGGTGATCTATATGTGGGGTTATGCGATCACCCTGTTTGTAGATGTTGATAATGCGGCTATTGGGTATGCAATCTGTGGCGGTACCCTCCATGTTATCAATCTTTTTACCATTCTCCCGATGACTAATAGCATCGGATCTACTTGCCCATGATGGAGTATCCCCGGTGGGTTTCCCTTTCTGTCTTCAGCAAAGTTGTAGCAGCATCCGCATTGTATTGTGATTCTTCCTTTCCCTGGCATCCATCTCCGGGGTTCCGAGTATGTGTTCTCCCTTAGGCGGCCTGCTCGGCCCATTCTCTTCAAATCCCGGATACAATCCACGATTTGTTGTTGTTCATACTCGGAGAATACGTCGGTATGTAGCTCGAGGCCCTCTAGTATGTTGATCCTTCTTCCTTTAATTCTCTCGAAGTATTCAAAAGTTTTCTTTTCAACATTCTGCATTCTCTCCGGCTCGTATTCCGGAATGATCCGCAGATGGCGAGGCCTTGTGACATATTGTGGGATATATGGTTCAATCCCTTCACGTTCCCCTGCATACCTCGGTTCCTCGGGGATGATGCTCGTCGGGACATCCCCGGGGTTGCTCCGCAACAAGGTCATGCATTATTGGTGGTTCTATCCGGTGGCGTGGTAGCCTTCTCTCTTCGATCTTCCGGAGATTTCCACGGTTCTTTCTGTTATTCTAGGAGCTGGCCTCCTTTCTTCAGGTTCCTGGTGAACCGGTGCCCTCGAAGTGTGTGTGCTGGCATTAGCAATTGTCTCGTCGCGCTGGTCCGCAGCTAGTTTTGTTAACATCTTACGGATACGGCGATTCTTATTTCTTCGTTGCGTTGCTGTGAGAGTAGCTCTCCGCACTTCTTGAATCTCTGTGGGCGCGGCGCCGACAAGCACCGCCTCTGCCTGTAGCGACTACGGACTTCATTTTCTTGTCTTCTTCGGTATTTGCCTTTCTTTTCTTCTTCGTTGGATTGGTGGCTTGGGCCACCCACTTTCATCACTTGTCTGCCCGGGCAGTTCTTCTCGGTCAACTGGGACCCAGTCACTTTCCTCGTATTGTAGGCCTGCTGGTGCAAAATCCGAGTCAATCTCGATTATCGCTCCATCTTTCACCCTCTTTTCATCGAGTGCAAGGCTTACGCCATTCTTAAAGTTCGGGACCAACCGCCGTTCGACATTTCCCTGCGAAAAGACAAGGAAAAGGATTAGGAGTACATACTAAGAACAAGAACATTAAGAAAATGTTTATTAAAGATACATTTTTTTTATATATATTTTTTTTATTTTCAAATTTAACAGGAATGAAGTAGGATAAGATCAGGGAATAGATTTTGATTTGAAAAAGAAAACAAGGAAAACGTATTATCATGACTTTATTTATCTTAGCACATTTTATTATTTTTGGGTTCGGACCCAATCATAAGTAATTACTTCGCCAGTGTTTCTTAGGGATGAAGAATTCATTCCTTCGAAACATCAGGTAGTGTAATACTTTTTCAAGTATCGTCCGTTGATTGGAAGCATATGTCGTTCTCCCTGGCAATTCACTAGCTGGTAGGAACCTCCTGAGTATATGCTTCAACCACAAATGGTCCTTCCCAAGTGGGTTCAAATTTTCCTCCTATCTTGCGGTGTGCGAGAATAGGTCTCTTGAGAACGAGAACTAAGTCACCAACTTTGAAGGTTCTTGGGCGGACCAATTTGTCATGGGCTTGAACCATCTTAGCTTGGTATAGTTCTAAATTGCATTGCGCTGCAAGTCTTTTCCCTTCCAAGCTTTCTAATTCTTCGAGTCGTAATCTGGTGTTTTCTTACGTCGTGATCTTGTTTGCAATCTGCAATTCGAGTGAAGGAAGGCCGAACCTCTAAAGGTAACATCTGCCTCGGACCCATACACTAGAGCGTAAGGTGTAGTTTGAGTAGAAGTTCTGAAGGTTGTCCGGTAGGCCCATAAGGCTTCTAACAATTTCTCGTGCCAATTTCTCTTATTATCGTCCAAGGTTTTCTTTAAGATTTGAACGAGAGTTTTATTAAAAGCCTCAGTGAGACCGTTTGCTCTTGGGTAGTAAATTGTTGAGTATCGCCGGTCGATTCCGTGTCTCCCGACAAAATTGTTGATTTGTGTGCTTCGAATGCCGACCCATTTTACGAGATGATCTGCGCGGCACTCCGAAATGGTAGACAACTTGGTTCTTGAAAAGCCGTAGCACGTGGTGTGCTTTCACTTCTCTAAGTGGAAGCCGCCCACTTGGAAAAGTAATCTGTAGCCGCAAGAATGAAGCGATGTCCTTTTGAAGATGGTGGTTCTATCGGACCCACTATATACGTGCCCCGACATTCGAATGGCCACGACGCGATTGTCGGGTGCGGCACATTTGGAGGTTGGTGTAGAACCACTCCGTGCACTTGGCATTGGTGACGGCTCTTGGCGATTTTCATGCGATCGGTCATCATCGAGGGCCGGTAGTACCCTAGTCTTTTAATTTTCATTTTCATCTTTGGACTCGATGGTGAGCGCCACGAGTCCCGAATGCACCTCTTTAACAATTTCACGGGCCTCGGACCCGCTTAGGCACCTTAGCCACATTTGATCAAAAGACCTTCGTATAATGTGTTGTTTATTAATGCGTAGGACGAGTTCTTTTCTTGATCCGATGGGCTAGCGACCTATCGTCCGGTAGCTTTCCTGTTTGCGGAGTAGTCATCGATGGTCGTCGCCAATCTTACGTGTTTTCTCATCACTTTGTTACAGCTGATTCTTCTTCTTTTTCGATTTGTGTATTGTGTCTATGTCGAGCTGTGATAGAACTCGACGTCCAGTGAACTGACACTTCCACTGATTCATCTTGCAAACAGGCAAATTCTTTTGCGAGACAGGCTAAAGCATCTACTTAAAGCATTTTCTTTTCAGGAATTTTGTAGATTGTCACATTTGGAATCTGTTCCAACAATTGTATGGCATACTTGGAAGTGTTGTTCGAGTCTTGGTTTAAACATTCCGTATTGTCCGGCGATCTGCCGAATGATTAGCTGGGAATCCCCGTAGATGTTGATGTCCGTTATCCCCATTTGAATAGTTAATTCCGGTCCGTTATGAGGGCTTCGTATTCACGCTTCGTTGTTTGTACACGGTTACGTCAAGTGGTAGGAGTATCTTAACATCCCCCGCTCCGGCGTTATAAAGATTAGCCCGATTCCTGCCTTACAGGGCACTATCACTTGCGATTCTTTGTCTTTGTGTGCTGAAGATGCTCCGTCGAAATATAATTCCCAACGTCGATCATCAAGGTCTTCTAGGTTCATTATTTGTTCATCTGGCAAATCGTCATTGAGGGGAGATTCTGCCGGCAAAGGGTGTGCTGCGAGGAAGTCTGCTAAGACTTGTCCCTTTACGGCACGCAGAGGCACGAAAGTTATATCGAATTGCAATAATATCATTGACCATGCGGCAAGTCTGCCGGAAAGTGTGGGACGAGTCATCAAGTATTGCAGATGGATTAAACTTCGAGATCGGAGTTAACCTTATGAGAAAGCATGTAGTGCTCGAGCTTTTGAGCGGCGAAGATCGAGGCCAAACAATGCTTTTCAATTGCGGGATACCTTACTTCCGTCGGAAGTAAACGACGGCTTAAGTAGTAAAGAGCATTTTCTTTACCATCATCATTGACACAGGCTAACGGGGCTCCGAGAGAGTCGTCTAAAGCCGCGGTGTAAAGTATCGGCGGTCTACCCGAGGCCAGGGTCGCTAAGACGGGAGGTGTCATTAAATATTGTTTAATGTCTTCGAAGGCCTTCGGCATTTCTCTTCCCAAATAAATTTGGCGTCCTTTTAACTAGTGCGAGAAAGGCTAACACCTACTCGACGAGGTTTGAGATAAAGCGTCGAAGATATGCCGGCTTCCCTTGAAAAGATCGTAGTTGTTTTAAGGTTTTGGGAGGCGGCATTTCTAAGATAGCTTTAATCTTTTCCGGATCCATTTCAATTCCACGATGTCGGACAACGAATCCTAAGAATTTCCCGGAGGTGACACCGAAGGCGCATTTTAAGGGATTCATCTTAAGGTTAAATTGTCTTAATCGTTCGAAAACAATTCTCAAATCATACAAGTGATTTTCCTTTACTTTACTTTTGATGACCACATCGTCCACGTAACATTCGACTTGATTGTGGATGAGATCATCAAAAATTCTTGTCATTGCTCTCTGGTAGGTTGCTCCTGCGTTCTTCAGTCCGAATGGCATCATCTGTGTAGCAAAATACTCCGATCGGTGTTCGAATGTCGTAAGCTTTTCATCTTACGGAGCCATTTTTATCCGGTTGTATCCTGAAGATCCATCCATGAACGAGAATATTTCATGTGTTGAAGCAATGTCGATCATTAATTACGGGATCGGTAGAGGGAATTCATCTTTTGGACATGCCTTGTTTAAATCTACGAAGTCCACACAGTTCGATCCGACCATTCTTCTTTACGACTGGCACCATATTGGCTAACCAAGTCGGGTATTGTTCTTCACGGACAAATTTAGCGTCTATTAGCTTTTTAACTTCGGCTATGACTTGTTGTTCGATTTCTAGACGCATTCTTCCGGGACCTTGTCCGGCGGGACGAAGTAGGATCCACTCCTAGCTTATGAGCTGCAACCTACGGAGCCAATCCCGGCATTTCATCGTAGTTCCAAGCAAAACGGTCCTTAAATTCCATTAATAATTTGATTATTTCTTCGGAGTCTTCTTTGTTGAGTAAGGAGCTAGCAAAGGTAGGTCTAGGCTCTTCGCTAGTACCTAAGTTAACTTCCGTTAACTCATCTATTGTAGATTTGATTTCTTCTTCGAATTACGGTGGAGCGTCTCCGATTTGTAAATCTTCGAGTTCGTCCGTAGTTTCCATGCAGTTTTCATTGGACTTGCAAGTGACAACCAAGCAAAATTCGGTATCGTCGGCCGACCCTATCGTGCCGAATCCGAGTCCATGCTTTGAATTGGGTGGACGACGGAGTTATTCCATAATTTTTCAAAATGTTGTGATTGGCCTTTTTCCATTGTCGAGGTAAGAAATCACGTTGAATTAAATTTTGAACACGGGGAGAGTACCACTCAAAAGGTAATTCCATTAATTCGATGAAGTGACATCTTCAAGTTGTACATTATTTTCAGTTTTGGAGGAGGAAGCGCCACGGTAGAATTTGATTGGCCTTGCACCGTCGTTACGTACCTCTTTGACCACCATACCCTCGATCTTATTAGAATGGATCGGGGTCAGGGTCATAGTATGTACGTAGTGGTTAATCTTCTCGTACATTGATTTATATTCTTCATTCTTTTCATCTTCGAGGGAGATCTTGAATTGCGGCTTCTTCGACTTACTGCCGCTGCTTCTTGTTTGATTTCTTTTTCTTCTTCGGAACTATCTTCCCGATCAACATTGATGGCTGGTTTCCTCTGTCCAACTGTCCTAACGTCTCTACCACGACCTCGTCCCCGGCCTCGACCTCGGATGCGAGTTGTGGAGAAACCTTCACCATCTCGCCGTAAGGGAGTGGTGAGTGATCGTTGGACTAGAACCTCAGGTTCTTCGTTGTCTCGAACTTTCTTTGCTTCATTTGTTACGGTATCTCTGGAGAAGATCGTTTTCTTTAGCGGTGCATAATAAGTCGCATCTTCATGGATTCCAATCTCATGTACGGAGAATGGTTGCAAGTCGCCTTTGATGCACTGTTCCCCTCCATCGTAGTATTTGATGCACCTGGTGCGAGATGATGGTACCATCCCGTTTTCATGTATCCATGGTCGGCCCGAGTAGAGCGTTGAACGACGTTTCGAATCGATTATATGAAATTTTGCGGTTGTCTTTGCTAAGTCACCGGTCTTCATCGATAGCGTTATTGACCCGAGGGCTCTTTCTCCTTTACGGTTGAATCCTCTTAATAACATTTTGTCGGCCTCGAACTCACGAGCATCAATTTCCAAGTATGCTTAGTGTTCGAAGACTCATTATGTTGATTGATGCTCCTGGATCCACCAATACTGCGGAGAGCGTAAACTTCCCGATTGTAAGCTGAAATGTACAACGGTCGGTTGTGATCTCGTGTCCCAAGTAGTAAGTCATTGTCCGTGAAGGTAACGCCTCGCTGTTCCTTTAACGAGCAAACCTCATCTAAGGACTCTCCGGCGATTTGAGCTAAGCAAATTTCTGGATCAAGTAAGGCCTTGATCAGAGCTTCTCTCATCTCCTTTGATAAGATGAGAGCATCGTAAATGCTCAGTTTGGCCGGTAGTTTCCTAAGATGGGCTAACACGTTGTAGTCCACTTTGTTCTCATGCGTCTCGACTTCTTCTCGAATGGGTATTTCTTCTGCTGGGGTTGGTTCTTCTTGAACAACCACCTGCTTTCCTTTGTCTTTTGAACCCATTCTTGGAGGTAGAACTTTTCCACTTCTTAAGTTGACTTCTGTAATTTCTTCTGAATCTAGTGTTGAACTTGCCGGTGTCTCCTCCTGAATCGGAATGACAGGCTCTTCCGGATTATCTTCAAAATCTGAAGGCTCTAACTCTATCGTAACTGGAGCTCCTCGAAACTCACAGATAGATCCATTGCTTGTTGAGCTCTCGTAGCCTCCTTGATGGATATCTTCTTCGTTATTTTGCTCGTCGAGATCGTGTATGATTTGAGAATTGCTGTTGGTATCGAAGTCGATGTCCGGATTGTCGCTAGTTACGTAATCGTTAGAAACGATCAAAACGTAGCCAACGCCATCACCCTTATCATTATATGATCCCACCGAAGTGAGCGAGATAATCATACAAAATCGGAGGTTCGAGGGATTTCTCCCCAGAATCGGAAACAACTATCCTAGGATAAGCGGCCCCTAGTCCAGCCTTAGGAATCTCGGTCCCCTCTTCTTCGTCGATTTTCTTCTTTCCTTCGATCGTCTTCCGTCGAGGTGGTTCTTCTATCGCAAGTGATAGTACCGGTTTAACGGGTCTCGAACTGCGAATTGAAGCCCGCACCGAAGCGGTTCGGATGCCGACTAAAATCTTCTTCAAAGACCTCGTCCAGGGCGGTAGTCCATCCATCGTCGGTTGCATAGGGATCTATCGGAATGACGGGATCGGTTGAGATAACATTGACGGAACCTCCTTTACGGGGTTCCTTCATGTACTCCTTCGGGATTGTTATATTTCCTTTCCGAAGGTTGTCGTTGAGCCAACTTTTAAAGGTAACGCAATCTTCATCTTGTGCCCAAGCATCCGGTGGTAGGGGCAAAAGTTGGGATCACCGTTCTTGTTGACTTCCTCCGGTCTTTTAGGTTCGGCAGTTTGGAAATTTGGAGTCTTCATTAGGCTACGGAACATTTTCGATACTTGCTTCATTTTTGAACGGATATTCTCTCGCTCGAAGCTCCCTTAATGTACGTTGCGGACGAGGCGGTTGTTCATATTGCGGAGACGATCGATAGCTGGACCGGGGTTGCTTGGTAATTCGTTGTGGTTCTTTGCAGCCGTTCCGGTGGTATTTGCATCGGTTGCTTGCCTTTGTCAACTGCTGCAATGATCCCGGATTTCTTTTCGAAGGTCTTCACCGGCTTCTGGTTGTCCGTCTTGTCGGCAAAACTTAATTGCTTCGCCTCTTCTTGCAAGCTTCCGGTCTTGCTTAACAACTTCTCGAAAGTCTTAATAGTGAATCCTTTGAGGAGAAGTGCTATCGGGCCGTGAATGCTTTTAAGCAAGATGCTTGATCGCATGTTGTTCTTGCGGTTGTGGTTCACACTTCATGCTTAAGTTTCTCCATCGAAGTATGTAATCCACCAAAGTTTCATTCGGCCTTTGTTTCTCTACCACTAAATCACCTATAGTGATGTGGTGCTCGAAGCTCCGGCAAATCGCTTGATGAAGAGGCTCTCTAGCTGCGAGAATGTCTTCATCTGAATCATTGGGTAATTTTGCATACCGGTCGAAGGCGATTCTCGACGGACTGGCGACGAACTGTCGGAAGAGTAACGCATCGCTCCCGCCGGCATTGCAACAAGCGGCACGAAAGTGTGCAACATGCTTGTCGGGGGTTTCCGGTTCCGTCGAATGTCTTGAACGAGAGGTGGTATGAAGCCTTTCGGGTATTGGACGGCGTCGAATTCTTCGGGTAAGGTCTACCCGTCCGAATGGATGTCCCGTTCTTCGATTGTGCTAAGGCTTCTCGCACTTCGTTGTTCTACTAAGTTCTTGATATCCTTTTCGGGGATCGTAATTTGTGTTGTATCCTTTTCGGCTGATCATCCCCATTGACGGATGTAATCTCCTTTCCTCCGTCTACGATGTGAATGACCTGCGGGGGTGTTTCTCATGTGGTTGTACTTGACTCGGAGAGTGGCCGGAGCTACGACCATCTCTTCCATCCTTTTCGCCATTTGAGCGATCGTGTCGTCCTTTTCTGAAGGCTGTCTCCTCATCGGTTCCGGCTCCTCTCTTCTGCGCGGCTGCGGGAGCACCTTGCGAGGCGATGAAGCTCGTGTCTCGACCATATTGATTTCGCATATTCTCGACCATATGCGAAGGCCGATGAGCAACTTTTCTTCTCTTTCTTTTGCCAACCGTCGGATATCGGTTCTCGGCTTTTCCATGGCATCTTCTAGCGGAGCTTTCGTGTATCTTTGCGGTTGTCATGCGATAGGCTGCCGGGTCCCTTTTCACGAGTCCCCTTTATCGCGGTAGCACTTTCTTCGATTCCGGCCTCTGGCGAGACTTTCTTTTTCGAGTCGCTTTGTTTCGATCTCAGTCGCCCCATAGTGGGACGCCATACCATCCTTCTAGCGACGGAAGGTCTAGGACCGGATGGTGCAGTCGGCCAAATGCTTTGGAAGGTGGTATCCTCCCTAATCTGTAATCCCGAGACTACGACGGGCGGGCTAGCCTTCATTCTCTTGCTTGGCTTTTACGTCATGACGGCGGGCTCTACTCGGGGCCAAAGACGGGATTTGACCGGCACCCGCCCTATCCTTCGTAGAATTTCCGATACGGGGCGGTTTTCCTTCCTTTCTAACTTTTCTACCAAAGTTTACGGTCGAGCGAAACGGCGTAGTTCTAGTTCTTTTCTTGCGGCTATCGTTGTAGTATGCGGGCCGAGGTAATGTGGCGACAATCTTGCGAACATTCTCCTCATCCTCTGCGGTGGAGAGGGGATGGAACTCGCTTCCTCCCAAAAGTGGTATGTAGTCGGGCGGTGGTGTATATTACGGTAGCGGTGTATATTCGGCAACTACGGAATTTCCTCCAGGAAGCGATCTCGGCGGCTACGGCTTCTGCGGCGATCCTTCTACTTTTGTTTCTTCTTTGGGTCTTTGTCGAGTGACGGAATCTTTGAAGCTCGGACCCGATTTCGAAAACGAAAGGTCTTACGGGAAGATGCGTACCCTCCACGGTAACGGGTTTACCATAGTTCCGGATTTCTTTCCCCTTTGATTTGGCGAAGTCGGGGTAGGTGCGAAACAACTAGACCGGTGGGGGTAGTAAGAACAGTCCTCCTGCGGACAGCAGTACTCCTCCTAGTCGGGACCCTTTGCAGGGGAGGAAACTCTTAGGTCGACCTAAGGTTGAACTCAAGAAGTGGCTCCTCAGCTTCAGATACCTTGTTTGTCAGTGCAAAGAGGGAGACGTCGGTGACCTTGACGTTCGTGTTTTCAATTCCCTGTCCAAATCGGATGATCCCATTGTCGGGCAGCTCATCCTTATAGACGGCGAAGTCCGATCCGTTGGTGAAGGAGAAAATCGGTTTCGGGGCTTCCATTTACGCAAGGTAGATTCGGTTATCGGTCCCGAGTTATGCTTCTTTTCTTTAGGACGAGAAGAAAGGAATTGAAAAGAGTCCGAACTCATTTTTGTTCATGTATTTATAAGAGGGAATCATTAGTTAAAAGAATCACTTATTAGAGGGTTTGTTTATTTAGAACGGAATGTTCAAAAGTGTAGAGAAGGTAAGGAATCTGATTCGGAGTTGGAAAGGAAAAGAGAGTCTTAAGCAAGACTTATCGACTTGAAGGATCATTCCTAAACTAACACCTATTGAGGGTCCACCCCACCTCAGAAATGAGGTAAAAGGATCTCGGAACCTCTCTGTTTAGGGGTGTCTAAACAGTGGCTCCTAAATCCGGGAGAATGTTGGCTATACTCATTCAAGATAGAAATGAACATAGTATTCCAACGGAAAGAAGGGTAGTTTGATCCACTAAGGAAATGGATGCACTACCGATTTTGAAAGCGGAATTATCGATTATAATGGAGAGAGGAATTTTCCCCAGTGGAGTCGCTGAAATCCGTCGGCATATTTTTAGGTTGTGTTTTATTTTGAAGAGGGGTCGCCTAACAGAAATCCGTCGGCGAATTTTTAATTTAATTAAAATAAATAATTTGAAAAGTAGTATTTAATTTTGAAAATAATTTCAAATTTGAAGGTTTTAAGATATGAGACTAAACCGATCTCACATCCCAAATAGTTTATATAAACGAGCACCGCACCACAAGCCGTGTATACTATCCCTAAGGATAGACACACCGCTTGACGGTGGGGCTCGATTAAATAAACTAGAAGATTTGTGACATCTGTTTGATCCGCGAACCAATTTTATAAGCCGACAAAATTCCCCGCTTAATATGAAAACATTAAACGGGGTTTATATTAGTCAGGTTCTTCAAAAATTCCCTATAAGGGCAAGCCCCTATAGTTAATTACATCTTAAGTGACGGGAATCACCTAAGAAAACTCTCGATAATAATCGATAATTCGCTCTCGAAGGATTTCAAAGTTTAAGTTTTCAAGGGATTGAATTTTGGAATTTCGATAGGGAATGGATCAAGTTTGGAACATTTTGTTTTGTGAATCGAAAGGAAGAAAAGTAGGAGAAACCACAGATTCGAAGTGAACTTCGGTAATTTCCCGACTACCCTATTGTGTGGCTTAAATTTAGGAAAATCCTAATGTTTATTTAAATGTTTTGATTTTGTCAATTTTAATTAATTAGGACTTATATTTATATGATAGAATCATACAAAAAGCCTCGAAGATGTGAGGGTTTATGTCGTATTAGACGACTACCTCGGAATCCTAAGTCTGGTTAGGGCTTAATTTGCAAGGCAAATGCCTAACAAAAGGTTGAGGATTTATGTTGCACTAGGCAAACTACCTCGAAATCCTATGGCTTGGTTATTTAATTCTAGGAAAGTTTCTTTGAAGTAGGTTCGAGTTTTGCTCGACGACGATGGCCGTCGTTGCCCACCATGCTCCGAGCTCCTTATTGTTGCAGAGGTTTAGTTTTAGAAATCATAAATCGGGAGATGAGAAAAGTGTTTTGGTTTAGAGAAGTCTTAATTTTCCAAGTGTTTTTTTGTGTTTTGATTAAAACAAATCTTAAAGTTGATTATAACGACACCGGTTAAGATCCCGCGGTTCCATCCTTCGGCATCATTATTTTTATCGGATTCACTTAGTCCGAATGAATTTGCTAAACTCAACTGAATGAGTTCCACACTTTCATTTAGACCGTGGGAAATCCCGTTAGCAACACGTAGGTTACATCATCCGAGGTATTCCCGATCATCCAACGGGACGTTTTGATTTAGTTGTAATTGTAGTTTTGTGTTCTGTTTGTGATTAAATTTTGAGTTGTTTTATATTTTGAAATGTTGTGGCGGTGAATTTTATCTTGCAATGACTTTTAACTTAGTTTTGTTTCAATTTTAGGGGCTATCCTAAAGGTGTGGGTTTTCATGCAACAGTTGTTTATCATGCAAGAAACGTAAGTGCAATGCGATTAAATAAATTGCGATAATGTAAATTGCAAGAAAGTAAATTGCAATAAAATAAAAGCGTACACAGGAGGGTCTTCCCGTCATCCCAAGCTGCACTTAAAACACAATTAGAATATTTAAGCAAGTTCCTAGGTAGAGCTAAGGTAAGGGTTATGGTTTTCTACCAAGTTCCTAATCCTATAGCTAGTCATTTCCTATGACGTCTAGGTTCTTTGTGTTTTGGTTTGAGGGCGATTTTCTTCATCAAAGAACTATTAAGTCCGATTGTTCTTATAAATGTCCTATCATATTGAGGAAGTGCTTAAGAGGAATCTTAAACATCTTTTCAATATTTCTAGGATTGTTTTAAGTCAAAATGAATTTAATTATTCAAATGAATTAATCGTCAAAGAATTTCAAGTTTTATTGTTATCTTGCTCGGTGAACTAGGACATTTGAATATCCTATAAGTGAAGTAACATTTCATTTAATGTTCGTTTAGGAGTTATGATAACTAAAGCTTTTGAGGGTAAATTGGTGTTCAAATGGTTTGTGATTTAGTTTAATTTCAATTAATGAGTTTAAATTTGGAATAGTATTCAAGTTATTTTAAATTTATTTTGAATTCTTTGTCTTAGGTGATGTTATATTTAATTTAATTTAATTTAATTTAATTGAGTTTTAATTAAATTTAATTCAATTGAGTTTGATTTGATGTTAAATTAATTTAATTTGATTTAATTTTAATTTAATTTGATTTAATTTAATTTAATTTAATTTAATTTGATTTAATTTACTTAATTTAATTTAATTTAATTTAATTATTCAATTTAATTTAATTTATTTAATTTAATTTAATTTAATTATTTAATTTAATTTAATTTATTTAATTTAATTTAATTTTAATTATTCAATTTAATTTAATTTAATTAATTTAATTTAATTTAATTTTAATTTAATTTAATTTATTTAATTTAATTTAATTTAATTTTAATTTAATTTTATTTTTTATTTTAATTGAATTTTTTAAAAGAGTTTAAAAATTTAATTTTAGTTTAATGATTAAGTCTTTTAATATTTTAAATTTGAGTTATCATTTTAATTAAGAATTGAATATTAATGAGATAATTAATTTAGGGATTTTTAAATTAAAGAATAAATCTCTTCCTAATAATATCCCTATTTTAATAATTCCAATTTTATTATTCTTCCAAATTTAATCCATTATTTAATTAAAGTTTAATCATTTTAAAATTGCTTAATGGGTTTCTACCCTTTAATTATTTAAATTTCAATCATCCAAATCAGATTAGGATCAAATATTTTACTTGTTAAATTTTTATTAAACCTAAAGTTTTAATTAAGGGTTAAAATTTTAATTACCATTTTACCCTTTAAGCTTAATGGTTTCATAACTCACTAAATTGAACTCAAATGAACTTGAAATTTTTATGTGACTTCACTCATATGCCAATAAAGACATGAGAGGAGAAAATGTGATTTTTCTGCATTTAATTTGTTTATATAATTATTTTTGGTAGAAAATAGAGATTTTCAAGGAAAATTTAATAACATGACCAATGGAAAGTTTCTGTTCTTAAGAAAATTAGGGGACATTCCTAATGACCAGAGAACCACTTGGACCAATTTTGGTGATTTTTTGAATTATATTATTTTTATTATAATTATTTTAAGTTTTGGAGTGTTAATTAATTTAAAAATAAAATAAATGTTGAAAAATGGATTTTATAATTTTCAAAAATCTCTCTGATATCAAGGAAATCAGAGAAGCAAATTTTGCAATTTTCTGATTTTTCTATGATTTATTATAATTATTTTAGTGAAAATGCTAGAAAATAAATTTTTTTAATTTTAAAATTACCTTAAAGCTTTAAAATTTAATATCTCACCAAATAGACCTAAGAAAAATGTGGGATTTGTTCCTATGTGATTAAAATTCAAAATGTGACATTTTGGTGAATTTTTATTATTTTTTAATTATTAAAAATATTAAAATATTATTAAAAATCAACTTTTTTTAGAAAATTGAAAATTTAATTTTCTTAGGTTCCCCTGATATCAGAGAGGCTCCAAAACCAATTTGGTGAATTTTTGAAAGGTATTTTAAAAGTTATGAATTTTTAAAGTTTAAAATGGCTAAGTGGCTTAATCAACCCAATTAGTGGGGCTAACCAAGTCCAATTGACCTCAAACTTTTATGGTGGATTCCTCCGATCCTAAAGGTCAGTGGAGAATTGATTTCAAGTCAATTTGATGCCTGGTTAACTCTAATTAAATAAAGACCTATTTTGGGTGTTTAAGCCAATTAGGGTTGTTTTAAATGAACTAAGTCAAAACCTATTTTTCCTAAGGTTCTCTGGTCATAAGAAACATCACCAAATTTTCCTAGAATTTATTTCACAACATGTTATTTATTGGAATTAAAATACTCAAAACGAGTAACTCTGAATTTGAAAAATCAATAACTTTTCATAGGGATGGCCTCGACTTTGGAAAATTCAGGAAATGTTCCCAAATTCGGAGGCTTCAAAGCCACTATGGTCTCATGCCATGGTGAATTGTATGCATGCATGGAGAATTAAAATAATGCAGAGAGTAAATAAATTATAAAAAATAAAATACTTGATGAAATTAAATGATTTCTTTGCCACATTATTCTCCTCTGTTCACTGAGCAAGAGGGTATTTTTATTTTATTTTTCTGATTTTTCTACACAGAGATATGAATTTTTGAAGTTTAGGGAATTAAATAAATAGAAAAATACCCTAATTTTCTATTTATCCACGCGGCGCCGCGTCGGCCTCGGCGACTCCGAACGCACACGCGTCGCGCTCCCATTCGACGCCGCCACCCGAGTCGGCGGCCGGGCCCCACGGTTCTCGTACCGTCTCTCGGTCCGAGCGCCATCCGAGCCGTTCGTCCGCGCGTGTATTGAATGGACGGCATCCGTTCATCGTCCCGAGCGTCCTCGCCCGAGAGCCGTCCACACTAAATCCCTAAGATCTCACTCGATACTCGATTGATTTTTATGTTCTTATGCTCCATGGATTCGTCTTGAAGAGACGAACACATCTATACGGTTAACATGCATTGAAACTAAGGCATTTGAAATGGAGAATCTCCGGAAGCTCGGGATGAAGAATTAGCTCATACCTTTGCTCGGAGAAGTGTGGCTTCAATCCGAGAGTTTTTGCACCTTCGATTGGATCCCGGCAAGCTCCGGATGAAGTCTCACGGTACGGTGAATTGTACGGATGTGATTTCGACCAAGCCTCGATCACAAAGTTTGGAGGCTGGAGCAAGCTGGGTGGCTCGGAGATGGGGCTTTTCTTTGGTGGACACCTTCCCTTGGTGCGGTGAAGGTGTAGAACCAATCAATTTGGGAATTGGCTCACTTGTGGAGAAGTGTCCTGGTTTTGGGTGGAATTTCAACTACGAAATTGAGCTCGCGAGAGGAGAAATGGCAGGGGGATCTCACTGGGGATCAAGTGCTCTGTGTATAAGGAGGAGTCTGGAACAATTTTGGCAGAGTTTTGGCAAGGTTTGTGCTCAGCTCCTCTTCATGGCCGAGAGGGGTGGAGTTTAAATAGGAGAGGGTGGAGGGCCTCCAAGGGAGAGTTAGGGCTTGGGATCGAGTGCTCTTGGCAAGAGAAGAACAGCTACTAATGGCCGGCTGGGGATGGGGCGGCTCGGCGGGTAAGAATTTCAAAGTTGGCTCACATGTGAGCTCTCGGCCATGGTGTTTTCCGGCGGCCTGGTGGCCGGCCGGCCGGGCATGGGTCACCCTCGAGGTCGGGTGGGTCGGGGCTAGGGCTTGGTGCGAAGCAATTGGCAATTGCCATGTGTAAAGGCTTTGATTCAAAGTAGAATGGGGCATGGCTAGTTTTGAGTCTAAATGGGTCAATCCACCCATTTGGGCTTGGTGCACCCTTCAAGGTGGCTTTGGATGCTGTGGGGGATCAAAGGGATCAGTTTGGTTTGGCATGGAGAAGTCTCCATCCAAATATATTTGGATTAAATTTAAGTTTAGGTGAAACATGATTAAGGCTAATGAGCTTTAGGGATTAAGGAAAGCCCCCGCTCTTCTTACCCAATATGGCATGGTGGAGTGTCCAAAGCTCTCATGGCTCACATGTGGCTCATGCATGGCTTCATGGCTCACCTTTGGCTTGGCAAAAAGTTTGGTCAATTTCATAAAAAAGGATTTTAAGGATTTTGGATAATTTGGTGGAAATTTGGAAGAAGCTTCATTTAGAATTATTTGATCATTGGTTTAGGACTTAGGGATGATTTTAATTGAAAGCATGATGAGGGGAAATGCCATATGGGCTTTGGAAGAATTTTTGGGGTTTTGGATTTGGTGGAAGTGGGCTTTTAAAATGGTTTAAGGAATGGCCCTTTAAGTTTAAAAATGAATTTATGGATGGGAATTTTGTAAAGAGGTTGGGCCAAATAATTGTTGGGTTTAGCTCATGGATGTGTCATGAGTGACTTGAAGCAAATTGGGGGTGATTTGGATTTGAATTGGGTTGAATTTGGGCTCTTTTGGTGAATGGGCCAATATAGGTCCAAGTGGGCCAAGTTGGGCCAATGTTGGGCTAGGGTTGAAATTGATGTAAAATTAATGTTGAGAAATGTTTATGGGAGTGTTTCAAAGAGGTTCGACTTTGGTTGGGCTTTGATTTTGGGGTTTGGGCTCATTTGGGCTAGGTTTGGGTTTAGGTCAAAAATGGGCCTTTTAACCTTGGGTTGAGTTTGAGTGGGGTTTGGGTCTAAATTTTGGGCAAATAATGTTATTATTTTGTTTGTGGGAATGCTAAGGAAGATTTAGAAAAGATTTGGGGTTAATTGGAATTGAATTGGGTGAGTTTGGGTTAGGTTTGGGTCATGGGTCCAAATTGGGCTTTAAGGCCAAAAGTGAGATTGGATCCAAATGTCAATCAAATTGGGCTTGGATTTGTTCTAGATTGGTATTTGGGATATTGATTTGAAGTTTAGAATTGAATTGGACCAAAATTGGGGTCAATTGGGTAGGTTTGGCTTGACATTGGGTGCACTTAGGGTTAAAATGGGTCAAATTGGGGGTTTTGACAAAAGTAGGGTAAATTGACAAAATTGGCCCATGGTGTAGTTGGACAAAATGAAATTGGGAATATTTGGGATTTTCTGGAATTTTCTGGGAATTTTCTGAATTTTTGGATTTTTAGGCCAAGAGGGGTATTTTGGGTATTTGGAGGGTATTGGGAGGTTTTCTTGGAATTTTTGGTATTTTTGGGTATGGATGATCAGTTTAAGTGATGTGGAAATGTTTGGGATTGATTTTGAAGAATTTTGGGTAATTTGGAAATTTTTGAGAAATTTGGGTAATTTCGGGGGTTTTGGGTAGAGCTAGCGGGTGTAGGGTCCGGGGGTCAAAGATTGAAAATTTGGGAAATTGAAGATTGGGTGAATTTGAGTGGGGTGAAATCATTTTGGTTGAGCCATGAAGCCATATCAAGCCCACATGAGCCATGAAGGGACTCATTTGAGGCATTCACTATGTTGTTCCTAACCCTCTTAGCCAAGGGCTTAGGGGTTAAGGACCATCCATGGGGATCACTTACATGAGTCAGGAGGTCAAGTTAGGTATGGGTGTGTGAAATTGTAGTGTGTAGGTGTAGTGTATAAGTGTAGTGTGTGTGTAAGTCAGCCCCTTCACCAGACCAGGCCACCCAGGGCAGTCCTAAGGCCAAAGAGTCCTATAGGAACTCACCATTTAAACTTCCACATTTGATTTGACCCTCCAGGTGATTAGGGGTCTACGGTCAAGTTTGTGGAGTTTGTAGGGAGTTAAGAAGTGGTTTGAATTTCTAAAAGGTGGGTCCCAATTCTAGTCCTCTAAGATAGTCAAAGGAAAAGCCTAAGGCTAGATCCTAAGTACTAAAGAGAAGAAGAGAAGACCTCATCAAAAATGAGGTCAACAGTCCTTAAATGATTTTGAATTCCTATATCCTCCTCTAAAGTTAAAACTTATTACTTTCCTTCACTTGAAAAGATGTATTTTTTTAAAATACTTTCTAAAAGAGCCTTAAATGTTTGAACATAAAAATTCTATGAATCCTTAGTTTTTAGAAAATACTCTTCTTCCTACTAAATATAGTTATTTATTTTCTCATGTTCTCCACTAAATATCCTTAACTCTAGGTTCACCCTTTTCACTAAAAATATCAACTAAGTTTTCCTACTCCATTTCTATACCTAAAATTCTAACATTCGTAAAATGACTCCACATAACACTAATCATTAGAAATAAAATACAAATTTATATTCAGTAGTTTTGAAAATAAGTAAGGTTTAAATTTGAAACAATTTTCTTTCCCCCCAAACTTAAGCTCAAACATGAGTAATAATGAAGAACAAAAAAATATGCGACAGGGAAAGATCACTTTTACAATTTACTACACATCCTAAAATAATATTAACAAATAGCACTTGGTAGAATATTGGAGTAGAAAGTAAATTTAGCCTAAACATGCTTGACATAACACTATAAATGATTTTTAAATTGTAGAGCAAGTACAAACTGAAGATTAAACAGGAACACATTTTAAACTTTATAAAGGAATTAATGGATGCTAAAAATTTTAAAGTATTAAGATAAGTTTTGTTATCTCCAATGACTCATTCTACTTGAATCACAAATATAGATACATAAACTCCAATATATAGACTCACTGATTTCATAAACAAACAACAACTGAGGTTAATTTAATCTCCCTTCTACTCATACTTTTAATTTCTAAAGGAAGAAGTTACACTAATAACGTGGGTGTATTATAAGATTTTTGTATATGGTTATATCAATTTTGACCAAAATTCCCTCATTATAAAAAACTCATGTGTTTCCAATCTTAGGTTTATTCCAAGTCTAAGGTATTCACAATTCGATAAATAAAAGTAGGAAGTTTATCCACATGTTGTTCAAGTTAGTAAGTTCATGATTTTAATCAGTAAAATCAAAGTCAGATAAATGAGTAATAGAGTTAACATGGAGCGGTCCAAGTTCAAACTATACATGCTTCAAGCTAATGCTCTCGCCTTCGTTGAGAACTAAGTAGTAAGAGACTCGTCACTGGCTACTTTATCGTAAGTCATACACAAATTTAGTTAAGACCAAGACATAAACTCATAACATTAACCCAAACTACTCTTACAAATCAAATAAGAATCAAAGTCCAACATCTCACTATTATCCAATCCAACATAACAACAATCACAATAAACAAACATAATAATGATAACCATGTGTTGCCTCCCACGGCGTTTAGTCCAACATCAACGACTCGATGTATTCAATGTTTACTCAAGCTGTTCCCAGCAACATAATATCATTCATTTTTTCTGTGTACCACGGAATATGTCATTCGTGATTTTCAACTCTTTCAGAGATCTTACTAGCTTTCATCGTTTAATTCGAAGTTCACCTCATGGATCGAGTTGAACCTAAAGATATAAAGACTGGTAGTGTAGATGAATTCCTAAATAGGCAGGCTTTAAAATTGTATAGGGTACGATCATCTTATGTTTGTGAGATTTTTCAAATGTATGGAATTAAAAGTTTTCTATTTTCTAACTTCCATTATTTTACACCTCTCCTAACATACATATAGTCTTCTTTAAATAACATTATCAACTCCTTATGAAAGTTCATTTCAATCTCATCAATTAACTTACTTCTCAAAACTCTCTCGAAATGGCTTTTATTTCGATAATCAATTTCATCCATCCAAAAACAATCATCATCTTTTCTCTCGATTGATATTTCATGCTCTTTAGTACATCAAAAGATACTTCCTAATCATTAATATTCATAATCAACTCTCCTTTTTGCACATCTATCATAGCTTGTCTAGTAACAAGAAAAATTATCCTCAAAATAATCGGATTATCTTTATCGTCCTCCAAGTAGACAACAAAGTCCAAAGTGAAAGATAAATTTATCCACTTTAAAAAGCACATCTTCTATAACCCCTTTTGGATAAATGATAGATTCATCACTAACCGAAGGGTTACAAAGTAGTGTGAGAAAGTCACTAAACCTAATCTTTTAAATATAGATAGAGGCATCACATTAATGCTCAATCATAAATCACATAAAGCTTTTCTACATAATTTTTCTCCAATCGTACAAGGAATTGTAAAGCTACAAGGATCTTTAAGTTTCTGAAGAAGCTTTTTCTGAAGCATAGCACGCACTCTTCACTTAGTACAACCGTCTTGTAATTCCCAAGTTTCCTTTTTTTATTTAATATCTCTTCCATAACCTTTACAAATCGGCATTCGTTCTAAAGCTTCGCTGAAAAAAATAATTATTGTTACCTTCTTAAGTACTTTATGAACTTTGAAAATTGTTTATCCAACACATGTTGTCTAAGTATTTGAAGAAATGAAGGTGGTGGTCATTCTAAATTGATTTTAGTTGAAGATATAAATTTTTCCGTATCCATATAATCATATTCCTGTGTCTTTTAGTTTCGTTTCTCTCACAACTTCTTTCGTCTTTTTCTCTAACCACATCCTCTATCTATCTTCCAATTCTTAATCGATGCCTACTATATGTTCATTATTGTCTTTAAGTTTGATCTCAAGCAGTGCTGCTGTGAAGTGTTCCTTAGTGGTTTATTTCTAAGTCAATTAGTAATTTGTTCCACCGATTCTCTATGTTTATAATCGAAGCATTTCGACTTTGCAACGGGTCTCCCATTTGCAATACCACTTCTTCTACAGCGTACATCTTCTTATCCTCAATTTGTTGATCTTTGTTAGAGTCTGAAGGATATGAAGGTCTATATTTTATTCCCTTGATTATTCCAACTTCTATTGTGATTTACATGATTATTTTCCCATTATTGGTTTCCACCCTCAATAGTATGATTTCAATTAAAATTAGGATGGTTCTAACCAGGGTTGTAAAAGCTAGGAATACAGGTTATTTATGATATTTAAAGTCTCATATGATAAGTTAGAATCAATCATATGCCTTAATGAACTTTCCTCACTTATCATGCACCGAGGCTTGTTCAATCCAACACAAACTGATATTGCAGCAACTTGAGATGCAAGAATTAAAATCACATTTGTACCATGAACATTGGCTACTTTTCTAGGATTTACCCTTGTAGAGGGCTATTGAAATTCATTTAGCTATTTCTTCAATTAACACATATGCTTCATCAAAATGCTTTGACATTACCCATCCAATTCAATGCTGTCAATTATGTATTCCAAGTGGATCCTACTAACCCATTGTAAAAAGTTTGAATGATTATCCAACAAGGCAGCATGGTGTGGACACTTTCTTAGAGTTCCTTAAATCTTTCTTAGGCTTCATTTACTGATTCCTTCACATCGACAAAATGAAATAATATCATTTCTATGTTTAACAGTCCTTGAAGGTGGAAAATACTTTGCTAGAAATTTCTTAGTCAACTCCTCCCAATTTTTACTGTAAACTGTGTGCTAATGAGTATAACCACATTTTAGCCTTATCCCCAAGTTGATGAGGAAAAGCCTACCAACAAAGATCGTCCGACATGCCGTTATAACAAAATATAACAAAGTTCTATAAAATATGAGAGAAGTGTAAACAAAGGACTGAAGGAGCCCCCAAACTAATTGTTTTGCAAATTTTCAGCTTGATCATCTCCTGATTTAGTTCAAACGAGTTAGATTCTATGACAAGGATTTGTATAATTTCGAGTGAATTTCACCTATCGTATGATTTACATTATTTCTCAATGATTTATGATGATTTTCAAAAATTATTATTTTTAATGTTTTCCATTTCTATTTCAAGTTTTTTAAGTCCTTTTTGTTTTTTTATTTTGTTTTCCTTTTTTCTAACTCAGAGCATTAGCACATGTCCCGCATCCTTTAACAGATACATAGCACAAAAATAAAATACATTAACAATTAAACACAAAATATGTTCAACACAAGAAAACATTTTCACAAAAAACTTTGTTTTTTACACAAACAGCTTTACAACACTTTTTTTTCATACAAAACATCTTTCACGCGGCGCTTTTTATAACACCATAATTTTTTAAGTTTAAGACAAAATACTTCAACTAAAATCCTTCTAAAATTCAAGATTAATCGTTGCAATCCCCGACAATGGCGCCAAAAATGTGATTCCCGATTACAATATACGCTTAATCCTTTAATTTTTCTGCTTAAATTTTTTTCTTTTTTACAAGGGTGCCAAAAACATGACTCCAAAGCAAAGTAAGATTTCAATTAGTGTCTTTAAATAGTAGGGATTTATGCAATTATATGTATCGTTGTAGCAATATAGGTTTTTTCGATTAAGCTCTCGAATATCGATCCTACGAGATCGAGGCTAATCTCGCAATTTTTAAGAGAAACTCTAGTCTACAATAACACACCGTAGCTTGGAAGGTCGATAAAGGTTTGGTTTTAATTAAATTCTAAAATTATTACTACAATACTACTTCTAATCCTTAACTAAATACTTAGTGAAAATCGAAAGTGGAGTTTAATATATTAAAAGTACTCTTTCTCATACAATGAAATTAGTAACAAGTGTAAAATTAAAATAATTAGCGAGAGATTTTGACAAATAAAGAGCAATTATATTCTTTACCCTTACTGTTCTATAAGAGTATAGCTTAATCTCGATGTTTCGAAATCTTTTAAGATGGGTTAGCAAGTGCATATACTAGCTCACCTTAGAAGCTCTCTTCTCCTCCACCTCGTGGATCTTATAACAAAAATATTCACATCAAACCAAATTAGGGGCTTTAGTCCGTCACCCTATATTCCTCTAATTCTACACCTCTTAAACATGCATATCTTAATATTTATTTGCACTCAACCATATGAACTACATTCTCACTCCATATAATCTCATGTGATTCTTACGAATGATGACCGAGACAATACCGCATTAGTTCTTGCGATGTTCTCACAATAGATTTTAACATGCAAGTTGTTCAATTTTACATGTAAATGAAGAACAAAGTAAAATCATCACAATATATTCTCACTTACTCAATTCTATATCCTAAACATGTATACTAATTCATTGTAAGAGGGAAGAGTAAAGAAAACTACTCACTACACATGGAGAAACAACAACTACTCACTACACATGGAGAAACAACAAGAACATTTCCTTGAACAAGACTTTGAATTATACAAACAAAGTACCAATTTCAAACCAAAATACAATGAAAATACTTATCTTTTATGGAAATCAAACTCTCCTTGTATAGAAAAAGCAATCTCGAATCCTCTCCAAGAATAAAAAGAAAGAAAAAGTCCCTCGCACTCTCTTTCTCTCTAACCTTGTCACCCCACTCTGGTCTACGCCTCAAACTTCACTTCTTCTCCAAGCCTTCTTCTCCTCTTCTAATCTTCTCCTTCTCTAAATCATCTCTTCTCCAAGAGTTCAAGTGTTTTTTATAATTTCCCAAGATATGCTTCGTGTCTCTTCAAAAGAGTCCACATTCAATGAATCTTCCAAAGGGTGCCATAAGTGTCCTTTCACTCCAAGAGACACATCTCTTCCATAATAACTCCTTCTACCGTACCCAAACTCTTCTATAAAGTTTATTTTATCATTCCTAACAAATTTCGCAAGAGGAACACTTCGCAACGCTTCAAAATCATCCAAATCCTATGTTTCTTCTAGAAGTTATGCCCAAATCAATAATTAGCGCTATGCGCCGATTTCTCGGTTCATAAGCACTATTGCCCGGCGCCCAAGTGCCAACGAGGCGCCTAAGACCTTAAACTCCACAAAGTGTCGCTCTGACTCGTTTTGCTCCGGCATGCTCCATTTTAGTCAATTTTTATTCCTTTTGCTCCAATCACTCCAAATTCTTCAATTTGATATACCTACAACAAAAAAGAGAAGAAACATACCTTTAATTGTAATATCATTATAGAATTTATATTAAAAGTATTACATTTCTATGCTCTTCAAAGGGGATCTCTTAATTGAGGGGAACCTTGGTCCATGTCCCCATTAGGTTGGTCTAAGCATCTACTTTAGTCCCAGTGGTCTACTTGATGGCTTTAAGAGACTTCGACTCTGTCAATTAAAGCCAGTTTCGTCACATTTTGGCCGTGGTTCAACTTCAGGTAACTTGGGTCAATGTTGGGCTAGCTTGAGTTTGAGCTTGGGTTGGGTCATGATTGAGTGAATATGGTGTCAATCATTTTCATAAAGGGTTTAAAAAAGGATCGGAGTGATTTTGAAATGATCTCGGTGGGGTGAATTTGGTAGAATTTAAACATTTGTTAATTTGAGCTAACTTGGATTAGGCTTGGGTTTAGGTTAGGCTAGAGCTTGGCTAGGGTTCAATTGGTGGTTCAAATGGATGTAAGTGACTGCCATTAAGTGTTTTAGATAGAATTGGGTGGAACTTTTGGGGTTAGGACATCCAATTTGGTGAAATTGGGCATGTGGCACATTTTGCAAATTTGGGGATTTTGACATGTTGAAGTTGGTTGATATTTTGGCTCAAATGTGAGTCAATTTATGAATCAATTTGTTGTGTAGGAATGTTATGAAAGTTTGGAATTCAGTTTTTAGGAAAGCAACTTACAAGAGGTTCAATTGGGGTTAGGTCATATGGCCAAAATTGGCCTTTTGCTTTGAATTTAACGGTTTGAATTTGGATCAAATTTGGCTTGGATTTGGCTTGCATTCAGACTAGGCATGGTAAATTTAAGTTTACAATTAAAATTAGAGAAGATTGAAGTCAATGGAGTAGACATTGGAAATGATTCGAGCATTTTATGCTTAAAGGGGCAATTTGGGCTTCGGTCAAATTGGATCCAATAAAGTGGTTTAAATTGATTTTTGGGACATTTGGGATGATTTTAAAATTTTTTTGGGAATTTTTGGATTTGGAGGGGTATTTTGGTAATTTTGAGTATTTTGGGAATTTTGGTAATTTTGGTAAATTGGAGGTGTTTTATGTAATTTGAGTGGTGAGGAATACTTTGGGATGATTTTTGGAGAAAATTGGCTAATTTTGACATATTTGTACTTGATCGTACCAAGGTTTAGGGGCAATTTTGGTAATTTGGGGGAAGTTTAGGGGTAAGGGATCAAAGGTTGGAATTTTGTGAAAATTAGGCTTGCCAACGGGAATTTCAACCTATTTGTGCCATGGACCAAGAGAAATCCTAATTTTTGGATCCTCCATTTGTTGGTTCTAACACAACTCCTAGCCTGGTCAAAGAGCTAGGAACCACCTACATGAGTTTCCCAAAGATTGGGGCCAAGTGTAGGCATGTTTAGTTTGGGGTTATGAGGTAGTGAGTGTAAGTGTAAAGTGGGTGTGAGTTTGTGTGAGCCTCGAATCTCGACTCGCATTACCAAAGGTAAGTCCTTAGGCTTCGAATTACATCCTATAGGGAACTTCGCTGGAGCTTTCTTATGCTTGGTCTTCATCCTCCTAAGTCCTTAGAGTTTGTGTTAGACTTTAAGCATTTGAAAAGCTAAGTGCAGCAAATAAGTGTTTTGAATTTCTATGAGGTATGGTTCCCATCACTAGTCTTCTAAGATAGTCACCAAGGCAAGTCTCATGGCTAGACCCATGGCTAATCTAGAAAGGAGTATACCTTAACAAAAGTGAGGTCAACATAAACATTTTACAAGAAGCCATTAGAATAAGAAAATTTTGTTTAAATGACACAAAATAAGTTGAATTAGAGAAATTATATGTTAAACTTAGAAGCAACAACAGGGGTATTAATATGAATTCCAATCAAGTATACCAAATCACACATCCATGGGGGAAAAGTATATTAAGTGACCATAATGGAAATTTTGAATGCAAAACTACATTTAAGGATAAAAAATATTCTAGGAATACGTATTATACATTAAACATTCCACTCAACATTAGTAGATGGAGTTAATTGGCATAATTAGAAGATTCCAAACCTGGCATTGAAAATTAATGACTAAGCACTAGCTATAAGACATGAAGTAGAGAGTTGAAGTAACACATATGAAAGAGGTTGCCATCAATCAAACATAAACAAAACACATGCTGGCCAAATGATATAATCATACCTAAATCGTGAATATATATGAGTAAATAAAGATTGAAATTTGACAAAATCACATGAAAAAAGGCAACAAATGGAAATGACCTATATAAGGATAAGATACAAAAACAACGCACTAATGAGAAAAACCATGATAATAGTAATGACTATGTGCACATAACATAAGAAAATGATATCTTAATATCCATTAGAAGGAAAATATAAGACTTTAAACAAATGCAATAACTAGCTAAAAATTAAAATTATATCAGTAATCCAGCACTTACCAGGTAGTAGAGAAATTTGAAAGGAGTTCCAACTCAAGATGATTCACTTAAGTAGCTAAAATTCTTGTTTTAGTAGAAATTCACTATGTAAGCAATCTACTAGTCGCCAAAAGTTCTCTAGAGAAAGGGCATTTGAAATGGAGGGAATTACTTAGCATGAATGTGAGGAATCTTCAGGGAAAAATGAAATAAGAGATTACGCTTTAAAAATAATTTTCTTAGGTTTATAAATCCTCATTAATTTTATTTGTCATAAGCTTTGACAAGACCAGACAACTAATACAAAGAATATGATTAATCTCGGATATGACCTCAAATCTCAATGAAAACTGGATTTTGTATAACAAAATATAAAGGGAGGTGAGGTTCTCATCATAAATGAAATTAACCAAGATAAAAATCAAGTTTAAGGCCAATCAAGCACTGCAAACTATCCCAAATCATAACAATGCAAGTCCACAAAAATCTCAAACTGAGAAAAAAATCTAGCGTCAACAAAATAAAAAGAATTCTAACATAAAGGAAGTTGAGCTTATCCAAATTAATCATTCCTTTTTACACTACAAAAAAATACTAAAACCGACCGCAAAAATTGCCTGAATTGTGTCCGTAAAAATGTTCTATTTTCAGACAATCTAACGACAGTTTACTATCGTTATTTACTCGTATAACCACAAGTGACAAGTCATAGCTTATAAACACTAATATTTAATTATTACTAACGCATTAAACCATTATTATAATCAAATATTAATCGACGACCATTTTCCGTTGGTTAGCTTCAACATGCCATCTGGTGGAGTATTAACCACGCATTCTTTTAATAAGCGACAGATGTTCCCATCAATAATAATGTTAAGAACCAAATATTTAATACCATTTACAAGCCATAAAAAATTATCTATTATATCGCTAAAATCGCAGCCCTCTCTTCAAGGTTCTAATCATCTCCCTCGCCTACTCCTCTCTTCCCAAAACCCTCTTCTCCCCGAAAAGCCTACATCTCCCTCCACCCCCTATCTATTTTGTCTAAAACGATCTCATTCATCTCCGAACCCTTGTGAGATAGTCGCAACAAGAGCTAGCTGTGAATGCATTGACATGAACGCGTCTTATGCGGATCGGAAAGTTCCATTTTTCTCCTTCTCCTCGCTCCTCTCCAACCCAAAACGATCGATGAGGGTAACATTTCTTCTTCATTTTTGTTTTTATTTTCATTTCCTTAGAGGAATGTGTTTAGGGTTTAGGTTTAGTTACTAGAAAGAGATTGATCCAAATATTTTTCTGTTTTAGTTGGATTACATCGTTGATCAATTTTAAGCCCATGTGTTTTTGCTTTAGCTTGGATGCTCTTTAGACATTTGCTGTGAGGATGTAACTTGGTATGTGCTTATTGCCATGATATCCTTCTTGGTGGATAAGATTAAAAAGGAGTTTAGGAAAAACATAAATGGAGGTCGACATTGGACTCCAAAGGCCTTCATTTGAGTAGATTTAGAACTAAATACATGAAATGTACTTTGTGGTAATAGTTATATGGTAGTGTTGTAACTACGGGTGATCAAGTCATCAAATGGTGTGAACATTTGAAATATCTTGGGTCCCTTGTTCATATTGATGATGATATAGATTAGGGTGTGATTAGTAGATTCAAGTTGGTTGGTTGAAATAGAGGAATGCATCTGACCTATTGTGTGATAAAAATACCACTTAGCCTTAAAGGAAAATTATATAAGACGATGGTGAGATCGTCAATCTTCTATGGTGCAGAATATTTGCATTTTAAAAGAGAAGCATGGAAAAAATTTAAGTTTTTGGGGCTGTTTCGTAGTCTTAAGCAGGATTTAATCTAAATCCTGCCAAATTGAAAGTAAAATGATCACAAAAATCTTTCTCTCTTGCTTCGTCAAACACTTTATGTAAAAATTGAAATTTTTGTGTTATATAAATAATGCATGAGAATTGTGTAATTTGTAGATGAAAATTATAGTATAGGTGTTAGATACGCAATACATAAGACTTTGACATATTTTATAAAAGATGATCTTAATCTATTAGAATTAAATAAAATATAAGTCAACTGGACACAATGAGAAAAGAGGATGTAAGCTACCCAACCTAGTCGGTTAACTGTTTGATATTGTTGTTCTTTTGTTAGAGACAAAATGCATTATGATTATATCCATAGCTAGGTTGTTAAAGATAAAATTCATAATTCATATGCAGTTATATATATAACACTTAAAATTAGTAATTTAATACAACTTTTGATGTACAAAATTCATAATGATTATATCCATAGATAGAGTTTTCATGTGTTACGTAGAGTAGCTTTGTGAATTTTGTTAGAATAATGACAATCACTTAAACATTGAATTTTTTGATCAAATTTATTTTAAACTAACCTTCAAGTGATCTAAAATCAGATAATTTAACATCATATCGTTTAGGTATGTCGACGAACATTAAATACATTCAAACACATCATTCTAATATGGTCTGCAACTGTAGCTATTATGACTCTTTTGCGGATATATTTGTTTTGTATTATGCTTCCAACTGTAAAGCCAATTATAAACCAAGTTATTATCTTCCCCGCAGTTCTTTACACGATTAATTGTACCCTTGAAATATTTTTCTTAAAAGAAAATATTTATATGATGCAAGTGTGTTCATCATTTCCTTTACATCAAAGTTTAATTTTCATTTCTGAAATAGAATCTCACTTTGAAATCTGATTTATCGTTTTAGCTTGAAAATTCACTTCAAAATCAAATTTTTTGCCATGATTTCCATTTGTAATGCAAATTTGATTTCGGGCAAATTTATTTTAGAACTAAAAAATTAGATTTTGAAGTAATTTTCATTTTTGAATTAAAATTAGGATTTCACACTAAAAGATGCAGTGAAAACTTCACAATATGAAATATTTTCTAAGAAAATATTTTAAAGTGTGTAATTAATCGCGTATATGGTTTCTAGATACGATAATGCTTGTATTTTAATGATTGGCTTTCTACTTAGAAAAAGACAAAATCTGAAAGAAATAAAAATCATGCAAGGTTTAGTGTAGCTATAGTGATAGTCAAAATTAGATCCAAAAAAATTTAAAAAATATAAGACATTATAGAAATTGACGACCCTAACAACCCAATAGGTTCTTAATGTTCTAACTTCTAGCCAGCTTAATTGTGGTCGGTTGAGGCTTAAGTTGATCCAAAATTTTTTTGGCTCAAACATAGGTCAGTTATTTTGATCTACTCTTTATTTGAGTCAAAATTAAAATCATTAAATTTAGAGCGATTATCCTTGTTTCCGAGATATCTAAAATGCTTTAATCCTTTTAATGTAAGTTGATTTTTGTCCATTTTCTTGACTACCTTTTGTTGCAACTCCGTTATTAAATCTACTACAAGTTATATTGATTCACTTAAAAATACATATTTTTATGTCTTATTTATGATTCAATTTTTAAGGATATTATGCTTTAATGAAAGGTATTTTTATATTTTTGGATGTTGGTGATAAAAAAAGAGTTCAAGAAGGAAAAAGGAGCAAAAGGAGCAAATGGAATTTAAAAGTAAAGTTGTCGAAATTGTAGGTCTCGACGCCTAGGTGTCGAATTCGGCGCTTAAGTCTAGCCTCGATACGTACGAAGACAAGATTTTTGATGACTTCGAGTGTTATTTTGACGGTGTTTTCTGCTATTAGAAATTCTAAAAGACTCGGAAGTTACTCCTAATATATATAACATGTGATACAATACATCCGGACACAGTAAAATCCAAGCGACCGCGAAGAGGTGCGATCTAAAGTGAAGAGGTGCTAAGACTCCGGTTACGGAAGTCCGGCGCCTAGGCACCGTATCTGCCCCTAAGCGCGACAATTACTTTCTAGAAGATACATTGTATTTCGGGACGAATCTCGAAGAGGTGTTCTAAGCAACCCCCGGTCAAATCTCGCAGCACTATAACAGTGAACCTATTCTACTAGTAGAAATTGCCCTTTCACCCCTTCTAACATCCTATGATTCCTACAATCATATAGCCATCCAATCATTTTAAAGATTTTCTTTTTATTATTTCTTAGTGAGTTTATTTTTAGTTTATTTTGAGTGTTAAGTGTGAGATTATTAGTGTTGTTGTTGTCGAAGTCTTTCATCATCAGACGTGGAAATTTCGCAGCCGCCAGACCACTAAGCGAACATTCCGTATAAAAGATTTCCGTAACTGTTCAAAATTTCATAAATATGTTCAAATTTTATGACGATTATCAAAATGCGTCAATATTTTAAAAGAAAATTAATCACCGTACTCGTTATTGTCGCACTCGATTGGAGTAAAACTTTTGAATTAATGTGTGATGAAACGATTACGTAATCGAGCCGTACGAGGTATTAAAATATGAGAAAATTTTCAAAGTTATATATTATGCTAGCAAAACTCTTAATGAAACTCAAATAAATTACATTACTTCATCGAAAAAAGAGCTTTAGCAATATTATATGTTTTCGATAAATTTAGACCATATCTTCGAAACGAAATGTGTCGTACATACCGATCATTCCGTTTATTAAGTATTTAATGTTCGTGCCGATGCTAAACCTAAATATCGATCGACGGGTTTTACTTTATAAGAATTTGATTTTGAAATTATGAACCGTAAAAGGAACTGACAACCAAATTACCGATCATTTATCGAGAATAAAAATAATGTTGATAAGATTTATAAAGAAATATAAATGAGAAATTCCCCGATGAACAATTATATGTTATTCAAGGATTATAAATGTCTTGCATGCGTACATAGCTAACTATTCGCTAGCAATATTTACAATATGGGTCAATAACAAATATATTAAGAAATTCAAGAATGATTGCAAATCATATATATTTGGGAAGATCCTCATTTGTAAAAATAGAAGAGATTCGTGATTCGAAGATGTGTACCTTATGAAGAAACTTTTTCAATTATTCAAAACGTCACAATTCCGACTCAAGGACACTTTGGAGATAAAACCGTTTAAAATTTTAAATTCTAGATTTTATTGGCCTACATTATTTAATGATATTGGACATTATGAAAATTCAGTGATCGATGTCAAAGAATGGGGAATATATCCGTAAAAGATGAAATGCCTCTAAAATTTATATTAGAAATTGAAATTCTTTATCTATGGCTTAGACTTTGCCGAACATTTCGTACCACTATCCGGAAAGATTTATATTTTAGCAAACATTATGTTTCAGCGGATCGAAGTCACATTTTCCTTAACCGTGATTCCAAAAGTGTTTCAAATTTTTAAAGAAGATGATTTTTACAAAGATTCGAATGCCCAGGGTAATTATCACATTGGGGAAGTCATTTCGTAAATATAAGAATTAATCATTACCGTAAAAATTCGACCAAAACATAGAATTGCAATTGCTTATCACCCTCAAACAAGCGGAATGGTCAAGTATCAAACGTATAAATTAAAAGAATATTATGTAATATCGTTAATCCTAAAAGAACTGACTGGCCGATGACTATCTCCCGTATTACGTTTATAGAACAGCTTATAAAACACCTATCGGAATTCACCTTATCGGCTTATGGTGGTAAACATTATCACTTACCTCGTCGAATTGCACATAAGCAAAGCTTATCGGGCGATAAAGAAGTTCATATATGATTCGAATGTCAGCAGATAGAAACGATTATTACAACTGAATGAAATGGAAGTGATAAGAAATAAGTCCAATGAAAATGCAAAGATTTACAAGGAAAGAATGAAAAAATTGTATGACAAAAGATTTCAAGGAAAATATTTTAAAGACGGGATGCTAAGCTGTTATTATTTAACGCTCGTTTAAATTTTCCTTAAAATACGCCAAATGGCGAATTACTTATAATCGAGAAAAGTATACCCTTATGGAGTTTGATATTAAAGATCCAAAAACTGAAAAAGTATTTAAAGTTAACGATTAAGACCGAAGCCTTTATATGAGAGAAATAAAACAAAAAATTACAAAGAGGCTTAAGAACCGAGTCTACTCGCATTAATTTAATTAATTAAGACGGCCGACGACGTTAAACCAAGTGCTTTGTGGAAGGCAACCCATCTATTATTATTGTATTTTTTGTAATTTAAATTTATCTTAATCGTGTTTATATGTGGATCACACCTTTTATTGACTTATTTTTAAGACCTAAAACTTTGTAAATTCGACGATAAAGACCGAAGTCGATCGAGGTTCGTTGCCAAGGCGCCAAAAGTTGGCTCCTACATGTATCGTGATCCAGCACCTAGGCGTCAGACATTCCGCCGCCTAAGCGCCACGGTTATGTGTCATGTAAAAATAAAAAATCTTCAGTTTTTCACATGAAATCTCCTTATATATCGCCCTATCTTCGTCCCCAATCACATAGAAACCTTAATTTTAACTTTTCGTAGCAATTTATTTTAGAAGAGTTAAGAGGAGTTTAGAAGCAATGGATAGAGAAATCATGGAAATGAGATTAAGAGACAAATCCCCAAAGCATCCTAACCTTATTTTAATGGTTTTATCATGTTACATTGAGGATATTATTTAGTCATTTGGAAATGATCATGAACTTCAAAGAATCGGGGAATCGTTTCGTCGAAATGTATCATCAAATCAGCACATGAAATGGCAAACAAAACTTCAATTTGATCACATAGCGGTCTATCGAGACACTCATGTAGCAACGTACGTGAAGAAGAAGTGGATCGATGAAAAGATGGCTTTGGAATTTACAAGGGCGTTGGTTTTCTATCTCGGCGGTCCAAGCCGAACGTCATTGCAAAAGAGATGGAAATTGAAGATCAGTGGTGAATAGATTCTTATGTGTCTTCTAGGTGTGATCGAGTCAAGTTCTAGTGTGTCGATTATCTAATTTGTGTGTTTGCTTAATTGTTCAATTTGTGTTGTTGGATTGGAATTGCTTCAATTTATATTGTTCGTGTTGTTTATAGAATGATGAACCTTGTTATAGTCTTTTTATGGAATTTATTTAGTTTGTAATAAAAATTGTGAATTAGAATCGAAGGAGTTTAGTTAAATTTTTGTTTGAAATGTGGATTCAGTTATCATTCTTAAATTGATCGTGGAAATGGCCAGAGGGATATAATTGGATTAATACTTACAAGAGTAATTAGGAGTCGAATTCGATAAGTTTTGTGAAAATATAAAATTTAAATCGAATTTTTGAAAGGCGAGTCGGCGCCAGCGCTGACTCGCGCCAGCGCCGAAATTCCGTGCCTAGGCGCGCCGCTTCCGTCTTCGAACTCCAAAACTTCGATCTTTAAACACCCCAACGCCATTTTCGACCCCTAAGCTTCCCTTTCCTGTTTTTCGTGAAAAGAGATCCTAAAGATCTCATTCAGCTGGATTTTCAAGTTTTGAGCTTGAAATCACTCAATTTCTTCATCCCAATGTCGATCTTACATTCTAAACCAATTATTTTTTATTTTCACCACGAATTTTGCTCTCATTAAAGAAAACCAAAGTTTTAAGGAAAAATTTTGTTTTTAGAGTTAAATCCATGGATTTTTAAGCTCTTTCCAAGTTTGAAAAGCTTAAATTAGTTTATTTTCTTTGATCCTATGAATTTATTGTGTTTTTATTTCACGTTTAGATGGCACCTAAATCTAAGTGAGGAAAGGAACGAGAAAATTTCTGATGCGTAGCAAGTTTGTCACCGTCGGCCGTACATTTCCGGTACAATGATTTTACAAGACTGAAGTTTATCTCTCGGAACGGTTTTTACAATTCGGGAGGAAGGATCGAGGATACGATCGTCGCACTTAACCGGCAAATGATTCCGTTTTTTACCGTTGTTGTCGGTGATCCCGTTATTGTGGAGTTTTATGCCAATTTTGCGGATGCCGAAGAGTACGAGATTTTCATTAGAGGAGTTGGAGTAGGACTCACTCCCGAGCGTATCAACATTTTCTACGACTTACCACTCAACATCGAGTGTTATTATCATCTCCATCCGAGGGAGATTTAGATATGATTATTGCTTACCCGACCGATGGTACCGGACAAGATCCGGAACCGAAAAATGGTAAATTTTTCATATTATACGCTTAACGGTGTTTTTTAAAGGCTTCGATTAATTACTTTTTTATTTCTCGCTCAACTACTTGCATCCAATCATTTGAGCAAGGTTACTAAGGATAGAGCTATCCTCAACTACCGCATACAAGAGAGGAAGCCGATCGATGTAGGAGTATCATTTATGATTCGTAGAGGTGTACGGTTTATTTTAAAAGAAGTGGCATATTTTTAAAGGGCCGCTCACGAAATTGTCGGCGAATTTTAATTTAATTTAAATAAATAATTTAAAAAGTAGTATTCGATTTTGAAAATAATTTTACGATATGAAATCAAATCGACCTCACATCCCAGATAGTTTATATAACGCAGCACCGCATCACAAACCGTGTATCTATCCCGAAGAATAGACACACCGCCGCGATTGTGGCTCGATTGCAGAAACTAGAAGATTGCGACATCCGTTTGTCCGGCGAACCAATTTTATAAGACGACAAATTTCGCTTAATATAAATGAATTAAACAAAGGTTTATATTACCTGGTTCTAAATTCTTATAAGGACAAGCCCTTATAGTTAATTACATCTTAAGTGACGGGAATCACTTAAGAAAACTCTCGATAATAATCACGTAGTTCGCTCTCAAGAATATCAAAGTTTAAGTTTTCAAGGGATTGAATTTTAAATTTAAATGGGGGGAATGCATCAAGTTTCGAACATTTCGTTTTTGGGAATTCGAAGGAAGAAAGGTAGGAGAAATTACGTATTCGGCTTAACTTCGGTATCGACTATCCTATTGTTTCCGTTCAATTTAGAAAGTCCTAATATTTATTTAATGTTTTGATCTTGCCAATTTTAATTAGTTAGGACTTATATCTTCGTATGACATGACCATACAAATAAATTTCAAGATGCGATGTTTATGTCGACTCAAATCATCACTCCTGAGTCCTAAGACCTATTAGGGCTTAATTTACAATGCAATGCCTAACAAAAAGTCGAGGATTTATGCTGCACTCGTGAAAACCACTCCGAAATCCTATGGCTTCGTTATTTAGTTCTCTAAGAAAGTTTTCATGAAGTAGACTGTGTTTCATTACGACGATAATGTGTCGCCCACTACGTTCCGAGCTCCTTGTTGTCGCAGAGGGTTTAGTTTAGAAGATTGCAATCAAAAGAGAAGAGAAGAGTTTGGTTTCTTAGAAATCTTAAATTCCAAGTATTTTTTATGTTTTAATTTTAAAATAAATCTTAAATTCGATCATAACAACACCTAAGATCCCACGTTCCATCCTTTCAAGACGTTATTTTTATCTGATTCACTTAGTCCAGATGAATTTGCTAAACTCAACTAAATGAGTTCCACACTTTCATTTAGACCGTGGGAAATCCCGTTTAGCAACATGTAGGTTACATCATCCGAGGTATTCCCGATCATCCAACAAGACGTTTTAATTTAGTTATAATCGTAGTTTTGTCGTTTTGTTTGTGATTAAATTTCGAGTTGTTTTATATTTCGAAAATGTTGTGGCGGTGAATTTTATCTTGTAATGACTTTTAATTTAGTTTTGGTTTTTGGCTAGGACTATCCTAAAGGTGCGGGTTTTCATGCAACAAATGGTTTATCATGCAAGAAAAGTAAGTGCATTTCGCAATAAAGTAATCGCAAGAAGGTAAATTGTATTGTAATAAAAGCGCACCTGGAGAGTCTTCCCACATCCTGTGCCGCACTTAAACACAATTTAATATTTAGCATTTAAAACAAGTTCCTGTGTAAAACTAAGGAAGGGTTAAGGTCTTCTTACCAGTCCTACTTATGCCTAGTCATCTCCTACGACGTCTAGGTTCTTTGCTTCGTTCGAGGACGATTTTTCATCAAAGAACAATTAAGTTCAATTGTTCTTTATAAACATCCTAATAGTACCGAGGAAGTGCTTAAGACTTGGTCTTAAACATCTTTTCAATACTTTTAATTATTTTAAGTCCAAGAGAATTTAATTATACAATGAATCAATCATCCAGAGTTCAAGTCATATTCCGTCATGAACTGTGACACTAATAATTTGCATGAAAGTGAAGTAACACTTCACTTAACACTTCATTTTCAGAGTTACGACAACAAGAGCTTTTGAGGGCAAATCGATCTTCAAGTGATTTGTAATTCAATTTAATTTCAATTAATGGGTTTAAGTTTGGAATAATCTGTTCAAGTTGTTTTAGATTTATTTTTGAATTCTTTATGTCTTAAGTGATGTTATATTTAATTCAATTTAATTTAATTTAATTTAATTTAATTTCGTTTGGTTTCTAGCTTTTAATTTTTAATTTAATTTAATTTATTTAGTTTAATTTCTAATTTTATTTTAACTTGATTTTATTAACTATTTTTATTATTTAATTTAATTTAATTTAATATGTTTTAATTTAATTTAATTTAATGTGATTTAATTTAATTTAATTTAATTTAATTTAATTTAATTTAATTCAATTTCATTTTAATTTTAATCTAATTTAAATTTTAATTTAATTTTATTATTTTTCTTTTAATTTTAATTTAATATATATTTTTTTATGTTTTAGGGATGATTTAATTTTAATTGTTAAAGTATTAATTTAATTGAAATTTTGGAAGGATTTAATTTATCGTTTTTTAATCCTTTTAATAATTTAATGATTAAGCTTTTTAACATTTTAAAACCTTGAGTTTAGATTATCATTTTAATTAGGAATTAAATGTTATTACAGGATTAATTTTAGGGATTTTTAAATTAAAGAATAAATCTCTTCCTAATAATATCCCTATTTTAATAATTCCAATTTTTTATTATTTTTCCAAGTTTAATTAATTATTTAATTAAGGTTTATTTTAATTATTTTCAAATTGTTTGGTAGGTTTCTACCCTTTAAATACCTAAGTTTCAAACATCCAAAAAATCACCTTAATATCAAATATTTTACCCACCCTTTTAATTAAACCTAAAATTTTTAATTATAGGTTAAAATTTTAATTACTATTTTGCCCTTTAAACTTACTAATTCAATAACTCACTAAATTGAGCTTAAAATGAATTTGAAATTTTTATGTAACTTCACTCATATGTCAATCAAGACATTAGAGGAGAAAATGTGATTTTTCTCGTATTTAATTTATTTATGTAATTATTTTTGGTGGAAATAAAGGATTTTCTAAGGAAAATTTAACATGACCAAGGGAAAGTTTCTGTCTTCAAGAAAATTATGGGACATTCCTAATGACCAGAGGACCACTTTGACTACCCTTATATTTTGAATTATATTATTTTTATTATAATTATTTTGAGTTTTGGAGTATTAATTAATTTAAAAATAAAATAAAGGATGAAAATGAATTTTATATTTTTCAAAAATCTCTAATACCAAGGAAACCAGAGAACCAATTTTTATAATTTTCTGATTTTTCTTTGATTTATTAGAATTATTTTAGTGGAAATGCTGTAAAATACATTTTTTAATTTTAAAAATTAACTTAGGCTTTAAAATTTAATATCTCATCATAGACACTTAAGAAAATATGGGGTTTGTTCCTAAGTGATTAAAATTTAAATGTGACATTTTGGTGAATTTTATTATTTTTGTTATTTTTATTATTTGTTAATTATTAAAAATATTAAAATAATGCAAAAAATCAACTTTTTTCGAAAATTGTAATTTTAATTTTCTTAAATTTCTGATATCAGAGAGGCTCCAAAAAAATTTGGTGAATTTTTGAAAAGGATTTTGAAAGTTATGAATTTTTAAAGTTTGTTTGGCTAAATGGCTTAATCAACCCATTTGATAGGCTACCAAGTCCACCGACTTCAAACTTTTATGCCATGGCTCTTCCGATCCTAAAGTGTCAAGGGAGAATTGATTTCAAGTCAATTTCATGTAGCGTATTAGCCGACTAATTAAAGCTTCATTTTGGGTATTTAAGCCAATTGCGGTTATTACAAGTGAGTTAACTCCAAAAACTATTTTTCCTGTGGTCCGCGATCATAAGAAACATCACCAAATTTTCTTAGAATTTATTTCACAATATGCTAATTATCGGAATTAAAATACTCAAAAACAAAGAACATAAATTTGAAAAATCAATAACTTCTCATAGGATGGCTCGACCTTGGAAAATTCGTGGAATGTTCCCAAGTTCGAGGCTTCAAAAGCTCCCATAGTCTCATGTCATGATGAATTTCCTATATGCAAGGAGAATTAAAACAATGCAGAGTAAGTAAATCATTAAGAATAAAATACTTAATGAAATTACATGATTTTTCCACATTATTCTCCTCCCCGTTCACCGAGCAAGAGGGTATTTTTATTTTATTTTTATAATTTTTCTACACAAAATTATGGATATTCAAGTTCTCGTGGTATTTAATAAATAAGAAAATCCTATTTTCCTACTTAAGTGACGCGACGCCAGCCTCAACCTCTAGCCTCCGAACGCACACGCGTCGTCTCCCGATTCGGCGCCGCCTTCCTACTCCCGCCGCCACGCGGCCCGTGGTTCACGTATCATTTCCCGATCCGACGCTCATCCGAGCCGTCCGTCCGCGCCTCGTATCGAATGAATCCGCATCCGCCCATCGCCCCTGTGCCTCCTAACCCGAGAACCGTCCACACTAAATCCTTAATATCTCACTCAATATTTAACGGATTTTGGTGTTCTCAGAAATGCGATTCGTCTTAAAGAGACGAACACATCTATACGGTGAGCATGCGTTGAAATGAAGCATTTCCGAAATGCACAACGAAGCCCTAGACAAAGAGTTAGCTCATACCTTAGCTCGTATATAAGTGTGGCTTCGATCTGAGGATTGTGTCACCTTCGATTGGGTCCAAGCAAGCTCCACAGGTTCCCGGTCTCGTGAATTGTCCGTGTATGATTTCGACCAAGCCCGATTTCAAACCTTTCGAGTCCGGAACAAGGCGGCTCCGCAGAGGGGGCTTACCAGGGAACTCTTCTTGGTCTTGTGTGTGTGGGTGAGTTTAATTTGACTTTGGTGGAGGATTCGGGGAGGTCCTATTCCTGCTCGAGAATCGAGCTCCAAAATCGAGCTCAATTAGTAGATTGCAAAAGAACAAAGGGGGATCAAATGCTCTAAGTGTGGGAGACTGAGTGATTTTCGCAGTTTCTTAAGGTTAGTTCAGCACCTCTCCATGGCCGAGAGAGGTGGGGTTTAAATAGGAGAGGTCGAGGCCTCCCAGGGGGATTTAAGGCTTGGTGTCAATGCTTAGGTCAAGGGAAGAACATCCATGGTGGCCATCAAGTATTGTGGGCAGCTCAAATATGAGAATTTCAATGTTGGCTCACATGTGAGCTCGGCAGTGGTGTTTTCCGGCGATCCAGCGGCTGGCCTACAGTGGTCACCCTCAAGTTCAGGTGGGTCGTGGCCGGGGTTTAGTGTAGGCAATCGGACTTTGCCATGTGTCAAAAGCTTGGATTAAGATGGCATGGGGGAAGGCCAATTTTTGGCTTGATTTGGTCAAGTCCACCTTTTGGGCTTGGTTCACTCCTTCAAGGTGGCTTGGGTGTTGCGAGGAGTCAAAGGAATCACTAGTTTGACATGGAGGTCCTTTATCCAAAATATATTTGGATTAAATTTGGGTTAAGGAATCATGGTTAAGGCTAATGACTTTAGGAGATTAAGGAAAGAGTCTCTCCTTTGCCCAAAATGGCATGATGACATGCAAAGAGGCTCTCATGGCTTCCATGTGGCTCATGCATGGCTTCATGTCTCATCTTTTGGTCAGGGGAAAAGTTAAGTCAATTTCATGAAAAAGGGTTTTGTGAATTTTGGCACTTTAATGGAATTGGCATATGTCTTGATTTGGATTTATTTTATCATGGATTTAGAACTTAGGAGATGGCTTCTTTATCAAATGGATGATGATAGAGGATTGTCATGTGGGCTTTGCCTTTAAGTCATTTTTGATGCTTTTTAGGAAGGCTAAAGGGGATGGGCCTTTAGGTTTAAGGATGAATTCATGGATGGGAATTTTGTAGAATTTTGGGCCAAATAATTGTTGGGTTTGGTTTAGGATATGTCATGAGTGATTTGAAATGAGTTTGGAGTGATTCGGGCTCGAATGGGTTTGGATTCGGGCCTTTTTGGTAAAGTGGCCAATGGTATGCCAAATTGGGTTAACTTCGCTAATGTTAAAATTTACAGTAAATTAATGTTGGGAAATATTTATGGGAGTGTTTCAAAGAGATTTTGACTTTGGTTGGGTTTTGATTTTGGGGTTTGAGCTTATTTTGCTAGGTTATGGTCAGGTCAAAATTGGGCCTCTTAGCTTGGGGTTGAATTTGATTGGGGTTTAGGTCTAAATTCTGGGTAAATCATGTTAGTGTTTTGTTTGTGGGGATGTTAAGGAAAGTTTAGAAAAGGTTTGGGGTTAATTGGAGTTGAATTGGGTTAGTTTGGGCTAAGTTTCAATATGGGTCCAAATCGCTCTTAAGGTCAAAAGTGAAATTGAATTAAATGCCAATCAAATTGGGCTTGGATTTGGTTTAGATTGGCGTTGGGGATATTGAATTGAAGCTTAGAATTGAATTGACCAGAATTTCAAGCCCACTGGGTAGTTTGGTTTGACATCAGTCTACTTTTGGTTAAATGTCAAATTAGGGATTTTGAGAAAAGTGGGGTAAATTGACAAAATTGCCCATGGTATAGTTGGATAAAATGAAATTGGGAATATTTTAGATTTTATGAATTTTCTTGGAATTTTCTGGAATTTTTTGGATTTTTGGGTCAAGAGGGGCATTTGGTATTTTGGAGGGTATTGGGAGGTATTTTTGGAATTTTTTGGTATTTTTATTATGAATGATCAATTTGAGTAATGTGGGAATGTTTGGGATTGTTTTTGAGGAATTTTGGGTATTTGGAGATTTTTTGTAGTAACTTGGGGTAATTTTAAGGGTTTTTGGGTAAAGGAAGTGTGTAGGTCCTGGGGTCCAAAATTGAAAATTTAGAAAATTGAAAATTTAGAAAATTGAAAATTTGGTAAATGTAAGGGAATGAAACTGAGTTTTTGGCTGAGCCATGAAGCATATATCAAGCCCACATGAGCCATGAAGGGACTCATTCGAGGCATTCACTATGTTGTTCCTAATCCTCTCGCCCAAGGGCTTAGGGTTAAGGACCATCCATGTGAATCATCTCCATGAGTCAGAGATCAAGTTGGGTGTGGGTGTGGTTTTAGAGGTGTGTGGAAAGTGTAGTGTATAAGTGTAGAGTGTGTGTAAGTTAGCCCTTCAATTACGTACCGTGTTACCGTTGCGCCTCCCAAGGCCAAAGAGTCCCATGTTTGAACTCATCCCCTAAACTTCCATACTTCGATTTCAACCCCCAGGTGATTAGGGCTTACAATCAAGTTTGTGGAGTTTGCAGAGAGTTTAGAAGTGGTTTGAATTTTCTAAGTAAGGGTTCCACTTCTAGTCCTCTAAGATAGTCAAAGGAAAAGCCTAAGGCTAAATCCTAAGTACTAAAGAGAAGAGAAGACTCCTCATCAAAAATGAGGTCAACAAATGGACCCCCAATAGGTGTGGTGTGCTATCCAAGCACACCGCGTATTGGCATTGACCTAAGAGATCAATGCACCAACACGTATGTCCAAGTGACAAACTCGGACGAAATTAAAGAATTTCCCCGCCGGGAGGTCAAGCATATTCGAGATCGGAGATTCCTCGAACTCTCGGGGAAAGGGAAAGGAGGCGAATCCTAAATCGCATGATCTCGGAGAGTTTCGATTTAGGTTTTTGCTTCAATTTAAGTTTTTGATGTGTGAGCTCGATTTCATTGAGTTTTAATTTAGATCAAGTTTTGTTAAGATTAATTTGAAGGGATTTGAACTTGAAATGAAAATTGGAATTTTGTGGTTTTAGATGTAACATCTTCAACCTCAAAAGAAAATTCACCTGATTAGATTGAATCATTACAATGAGGAGAGATCTCGCAGCAATGCTAAGATTGATGTAAAATTCTTAACCTCAAGAGTTTGATTTTGATGTATTTCATCGCAATAGGAAAGAACTCAAAGCAAGTATTTCCATGTAAAATCCTCAACCCCAAGAATTTGAGTTTTGATGTATTTCATTGCGATATGGGAAGAATCCTAAAGAATGCAAGATCGATGTAAAATCCTCGACCCCAAGAATTTGATTTTGATGTATTTCATTGTGATAGGAAAGAATCTAAAAGCAATGCAATGATGTAAAACTCGACCCCAAAAGTTTGAGTTTTGATGTATTTCATTGCAATAGGAAAGAATCCTAGTACGTGGCCTGGACAAAATCCTCAACCCCAAAAGTTTGATTTTTGATGTATTTCATTGCGATAGGGAAAGAATCCTAAAGTACGTGCCTCGGATGTAAAATCCTCAACCCCAAGAATTTGATTTTTATGTATTTCATTGCGATGTGGAAAGAACCTAGTATCGTGGCCTTGATGTAAAATCCTCGACCCCAAAAGTTTCGAGTTTTGATATATTTCATTGCGATAAGGAAAGAATCCTAAAGCAATGCGCTCAGGATGTAAAATCTTCAACCCCAAGAATTTGATTTTTGATGTATTTCATTGCGATAGGAAAGAATCCTAAAGCAAATGCCTCGGATGTAAAATCCTCAACCCCAAGAATTTGATTTTTTGATGTATTTCATTGTGATAAGGAAAGAACCTGGCAGTAATGTACTGATGTAAAATCCTCGACCCCAAAAAGCTCGGTTTCGATGTATTTCATTGCAATAGGAAAAGAATCCTAAAGCAATGCAATTGATATAAAATCCTCAACCCCAAGAATTTGATTTTGATGTATTTCATTGCGATACGGAAAGAATCATAAAGAATGGCAAGCCTCGGATGTAAAATCCTCGACCCCAAAAGTTTGAGTTTTGATGTATTTCAATAAGGAAGGGTGGAAAGAATCCTAAAGCAATGCAGCCTCGGATGTAAAATTCTCGACCCCAAAAGTCCGAGTTTTGATGTATTTCATTGCGATAGGGAAAGAACTAAAGTACGTGCCTCGATGTAAAATCCTCAACCCCAAGAATTTAATTTTGGTGTATTTCATCGAGATCGGGAAAGAACCTAAAGCAATGCGCCTTTGGGATGTAAAATCCTCGACCCCAAAAGTTTGAGTTTTGATGTATTTCTTGCGACAGAAAGAATCCTAGTATCAGCTTCGGATGTAAAATCCTCAACCCCAAGAATTTGATTTTGACGTATTTCATTGCGATATGGAAAGAATCCTAAAGCAATGTAGTCTCGTATGTAAAATCCTCAACCCCAAGAATTCCGAGTTTTGATGTGATTTGAGATCTGGAAGATTGAATTTGAAAATGATTGAGATTTGATTTGAAATCCGGTAGGTTGAAATTGAAATTCGACCGAGATTTGATTTAAAATTTGTGTTCATTTGTTTTGTCCTTTAACAATTCAAATTTGCCTTTATCATTCATTTAATGTTTCATGTGAATTTGGCGTTCATCATTTTTCTTTTAGATTTTAAGGAAAGTTTTCTTTTATTCTTTTTGTTTTCTTCGTTCTTTTGTTCAAGTTCATTTAACTTTTAATGGCGTTTCCCAAATAATTTGCACAAAAGAGGTAGGAATGTGACATGGTCACTTAATTCTAATCATGTCGAAGATACATCATACAACTCGATCCGGAATACATCTCATACAATCCATGTAGATTCAAATGGACTTTGTATGATCTTTGTCGATCCATCCAAAAAGGCATCCTCGTCGAAATCCATGTTCAATATGAGGTACATGGTCAATAACATCACCTTCCAAGCCATCCCCGTGCAAGGATGCCGATGCATGTACGTCGAGGTGTGATATTTTCCATGTAACTCACAACTCGTAAGGCCGCAGGCTCTAGCTCGGGTCCGGGCTGAAGTGGTAAGGTGCTTTCCCGTCATCCATCCTTCGAAAGTAATCGAGATCCTCTTCATTTAAATACTCCCGTATGCAATGTTTAGCGACATCCGCTCCGTTGCCCTTTAGTATCATGACTTTAACCTACCGGTAATGGTATCTTTACCGGCCCTCGGAACTCACCTAGGCCTGCTATCCGAGGTCGATCCGAACATGATATTACATCATTCGTAAAAGAACCGGTAAGTAGTTGTCCGACAGTCGTGGGTGGATCTATGTAAGCAAGTATGCAACAATTTCGTCGTAAATGTTAATGATGCAACAGCTTTGGGTATGAATTCTGCCGCAGTACCCTCCATGTTATCATTCTCTTTACCATCCTTTTGATGACTAATGGCATCGGATCTACCTTGCCATGACGGAGCATCCCGGTGGATTTCCTTCTGCCTTCTCGCGAAGTTGTAGCAGCATCCACATTGTATTGTAATTCTCCCTTTCCCTAGCATCCATCTCCGGGTTCCGAGTGTTTTCACTAGGCGGCCTGCTCGACCCATTCTTTTCAAATCCCGGATGTACCTTGCGACGATTTGTTGTCGGTTTTCATATTCTCGAGAACAAGTTTGTATGTAGCTCAAGGCCTCTAGCATATTGATCCTCCTGCCTCTAACTTTCCTCAAGTATTCAAAGTTTGCTTCTCGACCTTCTGCATTCTTTCTAGCTCGTATTCTAGATTATCCGCAACACAGGCCTGGTGACGTACTCGTGGGATATGGCGACCAATCCCTTCGGCTGCCCTCCCCCGCATACCCTCACCACAGGGATGGTCTCCTACGGACATCCTCCGGGGTCGTTTCTCTGCAACAAGGTTATGCATTACTGGTGGCTTTATCTCGGGTGGCGGGTAGGCCTTCCTCTTTTCCGATCTCCTTGAGATTTCCGGTCTCTTCCGTTATCCTTGAGCCGGCCTCCTTTCTTCGTAGTTCCTAGAGAACCGGTATCCTTGAAGCAGGCACCGGCAAGAGCGACCGCCCGTCGCGCCGGTCCGTCGCTAGCTTTAGTTAACATCTGCGATACGGCGATTTTTATTTCTTCGCCGAGTTGTTGTGAGAGTCGCTCGTACTCTCATCTCATGACGCGGCGCCGACAAGCCCGGCCGGCGAGCGACTACGACTGGATTCTCTTGTCCTCCTCGGGTTTGTTTTCCTTTTCTTTGCTGGGTTGGTGTCTTGGGCCACCCACTTTCATATCGTCTAATTGGGCAAGCTCCTCTCGGTCAACCGGGAACTAGTCACTTTCCCTCATATCGTAGGCCCTCGCCGGTGCGAAGTCCGAGTCAATCTCTATTATCACTCCATCTTTCACCCTCTTTTCGTCGAGTGCAAGGCTTACGCCATTTCTAGTGTTCAGACCAACCGCCCGTTCGACATTTCCCCCGCAAAAAGACAAGGAAAAGGATCGTGGTCGTACTAAGAACAAGAACATTAAGAAAAAGTTTATTAGATAAGTAGAACTTTCCGTTGTATTTTTTTTAAATTCAATGTAGAATGCAAAGTGGGAAAAGATAAGGGAAAAGATTTTGATTGTAAGAGAGAACAAGGACAACTTTATTATCATGATTTTATTTATTTTAGCACATTTTATTATTTTGGGTTCGACCAGCTTCATAAGTAATTACTTCGCCCGCGCTTCTAGTGGATGAAGAATTCATTCCTTTCAAACATCAAACAGCGTAATACTTCTTCAAGTATCGTCCGCTGATCGGAAGCATATGTCGTTCTCCTTGAAATTCACTAGCCGGTAAGAGCCTCTTCGAGTATACCGCTTCAACCACAAACGGTCCTTCCCAAGTGGGTTCAAATTTTTCTCCTATCTGGCGGTGCAAGGATAGTTCGAGAACGAGAACTAAGTCACTCAACTTTAAAGGTTCTTGGGCGGACCCGGGGGCCTCGTCATGGGCTTGAACCATCTTGGCTCGGTATAGTTCTGTACCCGTCGCGCTCGCAAGTCTTTCCTTCCAGCTTTCCAATTCTTCTAAGCCATAATTTGGCATTCTCTTCGTCGTGATTTTGTTTGCAACCGCAATTCGAGTGAAGGAAGCCGGACTCTAAGGGTAACATCGCTCGGACCCGTACACTGCAGCGTAAGGTGTAGCTTGAAAGTAGAGTTCCTAAGGTTGTCCTGCAGGCCCATAAGGCTTCTAATAACTTCTCGTGCCAATTTCTCTTATTATCATCCAAAGTTTTCTTTAAAATTTGAACGAGAGTTTTATTAAAAGCCTCGAAATGTGCCGTTTGCTCTTGGATAGTAAATTGTTGAATACCGCGCCGATTCCGTGTCTCCCGACAAAACCGTTTCGATTCGCGTGCTTCGAATGCCGACCCATTATCCGAGATGATCCTACGCAAGATCTCGAAACGGTAGACAACTTGGTTCTCAAACCGTAGCACGTGGTGTGGGCCACTTCTCCGAGTGAACCGCCCTCGCCCACTTGGAAGAGTAATCCGTAGCCGCAAGAGAATGAAGCGCGTCCTTCCGAAAAATGGAGGTTCGCTCTGGACCCACTATATCCGTGCCCCAACATTCAAAAATGGCCACGATGCAATTGCTGACAAAAGACATTTGGAGGTTGGTGTAGAACCACCGTGCACTTGGCATTGGTGACAAACTCTTGGCGATTTTCATGTTTCTGGCCATCATCGAGGCCGCAGTACCCTAGTCTTTTAATTTTCATTTTCATTTTCGGACCCGACCGGCGAGCGCTACGTAGTCCCGAATGCACCTCGTTAACAATTTCACGGGCCTCTCGACCTCGCTTAAGCACCTTAGCCATATTTGATCGAAAGACCTTTCATATAACGCGTTGTTTATTAATGTAGGACAAAAGAAATTTTCGATCCGATGGGCTAACGACCTATCATCCGGCAGTTTTCCGTTTCGTTGTGTAGCCTATTAATGGCCGCCGCCAATCTTCTCGTGTTTTTTGTTACCGCTCGCAACGGGCTCTTCTTCCTTTTCCGATTTGTGTGTTATGTCTATGTCGAGCGGATAGGACCTCGACGTCCGAATCGACACTTCCTCTCGATTCATCTTGCAAGCAGCAAATTCCTTTGCGAGGCGGGCTAATGCATCTCGCTAAAGCGTTTTCTTTCCCCGGGAATTTCAGATCGTCACATTCGGAATCTCGTTCTAACAACCGTATGGCATACCGGAAGTATTGCTCGAGTCTTCGTTTTAAAATTTTGTACCGTCCGCGATCCGTCAATGATTAACTGTGGAATCCCCGCAGGCGTTCGATGTTTGTTATCCCCATTCGGCTAGCTAATTACCCCGTTAAGAGTGCTTCGTATTCCCGTCGTTGTTCGTACATGGCTCGTTAAGTGGTAGGAGTATCTTAACATCTCCCGCCCGGTGTTATAAAGATTAGTCCGATTCTCGCCTTATCCTGCACTATCACTTGCGATTCTTCATCTATGTGTGCCGGAAGATGCTCCGTTGAAATATAATTCCAACCGTTAATCATCGTGGCCTTCTAAGCTCATTATTTGTTCATCTGTAAATCGTCATCGAGAGGAGATTCGCAAGCAAAGGTGTGATGCGAGAAGTTCGATAGACTTGTCCCTTTACGCACAAAGAGGCACGAAAGTTATATCGAATTGCACAATATCGTCGACCACCTCGGCAAGTCCGCTGAAGCATTGACGGGTCATCAAGTACGTAATGGATTAAATTTCGAGATCGGGGTTGACTTTATGAGAAAAGCGGGTGCCCGAGCTTTCGAGTGCGTCAAGATCGTGGCCAAACAAAGGCTTTTCAATCGCGGATACTTTATTTCCCCATCTAAGTAATCGACGTCTAGGTAGTAAAGAGCATTTTCTTTACCCTCATCATTGGCCTAGCACGGTGGCTCCGAGAGAGTCGCTTCAAAGCCGCGGTATAAAGTATTAACGGTCTACCCGAGGACTGGGTCGCTAAGACAGGAGGTGTCATTAAATATTGTTTAATGTCCTCAAAGGCCTTCGCATTTCATCCCAAATAAATTTGGTGTCCTTTTTAACTAATGCTAAGAAAGGCCGATAATCTACCTCGACAAGCCCGAGAGTAAAGCATCGAAGATATGCCGCCTTCCCTTGAAAAGATCGTAGTTGTTTTAAGGTTTTGGGAGGTGGCATTTCTAAGCAACCTTAAATCTTTTCCGGGTCGATTTCAAATCCACGTATGCCTGACAACGAATCCTAAGAATTTCAGAGGTGACGCCGAAGGCGCATTTTAAGGGATTCATCTTAAGGTTAAATTATCTTAATCGTTCGAAAAACAATTCTCAAATCATACATGTGGTTTCCTTACTTTGCTTTCGATGACTACATCATTCACGTAGCATTCAACTTGATTATGGATGAGATCATCAAAAATTCTTTTCATTGCTCGGCAGTTGCTCCTCGCGTTCTTCGGGCCCAAATGGCATCACTGTAGCAATATACTCGACTTGGCGTTCGAATGCCGTAAGTTTTTCATCTTCTGAGCCATTTTTATCCGGCCGTATCCCGAAGATCCATCCATGAATGAGAATATTTCATGTGTTGAAGCAATGTCGATCATTAATTCCGCGATCGGTGTAGGGAATTCTTCTTTCGGACATGCCTCGTTTAAATCTCTCGAAATCCACATACCCCGGACCGACCATTCTTCCCGACCGGCACCACATTGGCTAACTAAGCTCTGTATTGTTCTTCACGAACAAATTTAGTGTCTATTATCTTTTTAATCAGCTATGACTTGTTGTTCGATTTCTAGACGCATTCTTCGCGACCTTGTCCGACTAGAATGTGGCAAATGATCCACTCCTAGCTTATGGATCACACTCCGGAGCTAGTCCTGCATCTCATATCGTAGTTCCAAGAAAAATAGTCTTTAAATTCCATTAATAACTTGATTATATTTTTCCGAGTCTTCTTTATCGAGTAAGGAGCTAACAAAAGGTAAATAGGCTCTTCGCTAAGACGGTTAACTTCCGTTAACTCATCTATTGTAGATTCGATCTCTTCTTCGAACTTCCGGTGGAGCGTTTCCAATTTATAAATCTTCAAATTCTTTCTCAGAGTTTCCATGCAGCGACACTCGCAAGTGACAACTACATAATTCGCATCGTCAATCGATCCTACCGTGTCGAATCCGAGACCATGCTTTCGAATCGGGTGGATGACCGGAGTTATTCCATAATTTTTCAAAATGTTGTGATCGACCTTTTTGTCCATTGTCGAGGTAAGAAACCACGCCGAATTAAATTCTGAACAATGTGAAAGAGTACCACTCAAAAGGTAATTCCATTAATTCCCGATGAAGTAGAATCTTCAAATTGTACATTATTTTTAGTTTCGGAGGAAGGAGCACCACGGCAGAATTTGATGGGCTTTCAGACCGCCGCTTGGCGTATCTCTTTTCGACGACCATACCTCGATCTTATTAGAATGGATCGGGTCAGTGGTCATAGTATGTACATAGTGGTTAATCTTCTCGTACATCGATTTATATTCCTCATTCTTTTCATCTTCGAGAGAGATCCCGAATTGGTGCTTTTCCGACTTATTGTCGTCGTTTCGCTCGATCTCTTTTTCTTCTTCTGGGGACCGTCTTCCCAACTGGCCGATGGCTGGCTTCTCCGTCCAATCGGTCGAATGTTCGCCACGACCTCGTCCACGGCCTCGACCTCGGATGCGAATTGTGGGAGAAACCTTCACCATCTCGACGTAAGGAGTGGTGAGTGATCGTCGTGACTAGAACTGTTTTCATCATCCTGAATTTCCTTTCGCTTATTCGTTATAGTATTCCTTTAGAGAAGATTGTTTTCTTCGGTGCGTAATGTCAGATTCTTTCATGGATTCCAATTTCATGTACGGAATGGTTGTATGTTACCTTTGATACATCGTCTTCCAATTTAGGCATTTGATGACCGATGTAGAGATGATGTTTCTCATCCCATTTTCATGTATCAATGGTCGCTCCGCAGGAGCTCTTTTGAATGACGTTTTCTCTAATCAACATGTGAAATTTCGCTATTGTTCGCCAAGTCACCGTCTTCATTGAAGTGTTATCGATCCGAGGGCTCTGTCTCTTTCGGTCAATCCTTCATTTAGCATTTTGTTTCGTTTGTGCCTCGCGAGCATCAATTTCCAAGTATGCTAGCGTCCGAAGATTCATTATATTGATTGATGCTCCCTGATCCACCAATGAGAGTGTAAACTTCCCAATTGTAAATCGAAATGTACAATGGTCGGTTGTGACGTTCGTCCCAAGTAGTAGATCACCGTCCGTGAAGGTAACACCTCGCCGTTCCTTTAACGAGCAAACCTCATCTAAGGAATCTCCGTCATTCGAGCTAAGGAAATTTCGGATTAAGTAAGGCTCGATCGAGCTTCTCTCATCTCCTTCGATAAGATGAGAGCGTCGTAGATGCTTAGTTCGCTTCTGTGAGTTTTCTAAGATGGGCTAGCACGTGGTATCCACTTTATTTCCATGTGTCTCTCTCATTTCTTTCCCGAATGGGCATTTCTTCCCCGCTCTGCTGGTTCTTCCCGAACAACCGATCGTTTTCCTTTGTCCTTGACCCATTCTCTAGAGGTAGAACTCTTCCACTTCTTAAGTTGACTTCGTAATTTTTTCTCGAATCCGGTATCGAGTTTGTCGGTGTCTCCTCCCAATCGAATGACAGTTCTTCTCGATTAGCTTCGCAGTCCAAGGCTCTAACTCTATTTGTGATCGGAGCTCCTCGAAACTCACAAATAGATTCATCGTTTGTTGAACCCCGCAGCTTCCTTGGTGGATGTCTTTTTGTCATTGTGATCGTCGAGATTGTGTATGATTTCCGAGAATTGTCACTTGTATCAATCGATGGTCCGGATTAGGTTGGCTGTCTAGTTACGTAATTGTTAGAAACAAATAAAAACATAGCCAACGCCATACCCCTTATCATTATAAGATCCCACCGAATGATCCCGATAATCATATTGCAGTCGAGGTTCGAGGATTTCTCCCCGAATCGAAACAACCATCGTAGGATAAGTGTACCTCAGTCTAGCCTCAGAGCCTCGGCCTTCTTCTTCATCAATTTTCTTTCTTTCTTCAATCTTCTCTTGTTGAGGTAGTTCTTCTATCGCAAGTGATAATGTCGACTTGACAGTTTCAAATTAATCGGGGCTCGCACCGAAGTCGTTGATGCGATCCAAAATCTTCTTTAAAGACTTTGTCCAAAGCAAGAATCCATCCATCATCGGCCGCATGGATCTATCGAACAATAAGATCCTTCGAGCTAACATTGACGAACCTCCTTTCTCGGTGTTCCTTCATGTATTCCTTTTCGGGATCGCATATTCCCTTTTCGAAGATTGTCAGCTGAGCAACTTAAGGTAATGCACCTTTCTATCTTGTGTCCAAGCATCCTATGGGTAAGGGCAAAAGTTGGGATCACCTTTCTTGTCGACCTCTTCGGTTTCTTAGGCTCGGCAGCTTGGAAATCTAGAGTCTTCATCGATCAAGGAAAATTTTCGGCACCGCCTCATTCTTCAATGGATACTCCTCGCTCGAATCTCCTTTAACGTACTTTGTGGACGCAGGCAGGCTTGTTCATACTCGTTGAGATGATCGATAGCTGGGTCGAGGTTGTCGGTAATTCCCGTTGAGTTTGTTGCGCCGTTCGGCGTATTTGTATTGGTCGCTTACCTTTATCGATCGCCGCACGATCCTGCATTTCTTTTCAAAAGTTTTCACGGGCTTCTCGTTTGTCTGTTTTGTCGATGAACTTAATTGCTTCGCCTCCTCTTGCAAGCTTCCGTCTTGCTTAACAACTTCGAAAGTCTTAATGGTAAATCCCTTGAGGAGAAGTGTTATCGGGCCATGAATGCTCTTCCGCAAATGCCGACTTCATGTTGTTCTCATTTACCACTTCATATCAGATTCCTCCATCGCACGTAATCCATCAAAGTTTCATTCTGCTTCTCGCTTCTCTACCACTAAATCACCTATAGTGATGTGGTGTCGAGCTCCCAAGAATCGCCGATGAAGAGGTTCTCTAATTCTGAAAATGTCTTCACCGAACCGTTCGGCACTCGCATACCAATCAAAGGCGATCCTCGATAGGCCGTCGACAAACTATCGGAAGAGCAAAGCATCACTTCCACCGCATTGCAACAACTCGGCACGAAAATGTGCAACATGCCGTCGAGGGTTTCTCGGGTTCCATCAAAGGTTTTCAAATCGTGTGGTACGAAGCCTTTCTGGATATCGATTACTGGCCGACCTTCGGTAAGGTCTACCCGTCCGAATGGATGTCCCGCTTCTTGATTGTGCCAAGGCTTCTCGCACTGCCGTTCCACCATGCTCTTGATATCCATTTCCGGAATCATGCTTTGTTGTGTTGCATCCTTTTTTAATTGATCATCCCCCGCATCCCGATGTAATCTCCTTTCCTCCGTCTCCACAATGTGAATAACTTTTCGGGGGTGTTTCTCTTTAAATAATCTCCGACTGAGAGTGGCTAGGGCCGTGCCCATCTCTTCCTTCTTTTTTGCCATTCGGGCGATCGTATCATCTTTCCGAAGCCGCATCCTCATTACTTCAGGCTCTCTTCTTCATGCGGCTGCAAGAACACCTTGTGAAGCCGACGGCTCGTGTTTCAACCATGTTAATTTCTCGCATATTCATAATCCATGAATCCCGACGAGTCGACTTCATCTCCGAATTTTTCCTCTCTTTTCTTTTGCTAATCACCCCACGCTTCTTAGCTTTTCCATAAAGATCTTCTAATGGTCTTTTTCTGCATATCTTTGCAGCTTGTCATGTGATAGTCGTCGGGTTTCTCATGAGTCCCCTTACCGCGGTAGCACGCCGACTCAAGTCTCCCGACGAGATTCTCTCGTGTTGTTGTTTTAATCTTAATTGTCCCAGAAGGACGCCATACCATCCTTCTAGTATGTGGTCTAGGACCGGATGGTCTGTCACTAAATACGGTGTTGACCTCATTTTTGATGAGGTCTTCTCTCTTCTTCTCTTTAGTACTTAGGATCTAGCTCAGGCTTTCCTTCGACTATCTTAGAGGACTAGAATCGGGGACACACCATTTAAATTCAAACCACTTCTAACTCCTCGCAAACTCCACAAACTTGATCAGACCCCTAATCACCTAGAGGGTCAAATCAAATGTGGAAGTTTAAAGATGAGTTCCTATGTGACTCGCCTTAAAGACCGCCCGCGGCTCCGGTCTCGGTGAAGGGGCCGATTTACACACACACTACACTTATTACACTACACCTACACACTACACTTCCACATACCTCCTAAAATCACACCCATACCTAACTCGACCTCCCCGACCATGTAGGTGATTCACATGGATGGTCCTTAACCCCTAAGCCCTCGCTAAGAGGGTTAGGAACAACATAAATAATGCCTCAAATGAGTCCCTTCATGGCTCATATGGGCTTGATATGCATTTCATGGCTCAACCAAAAATGATTTCATTCCACTTACATCCACCCAATCTTCAATTTCCCAAATTTTCAATTTTTGACCCCTAGACCCTACACCCGCTAAATTTTACCCAAAAACCCTCGAAATTACCCAAATTTCTCAAAAATTTTCAAATTACCCAAAATTATCCAAAATCATTCCCAAACATTTCCACATCACTTAAATTGATCATCCATACCCAAAAATACCAAAAATTCCAAGAAACCTCCCAATACCCTCCAAATACCCAAAATACTCCTTCGACCCAAAAATCCAAAAATTCAGAAAAATTCCCAGAAAATTCCAGAAAATCCCAAATATTCCCAATGTTATTTTGTCCAACTACACCATGGGCCAATTTTGTCAATTTACCCTACTTTTGTCAAAACCCCCACTCACCCATTTTAACCTGTAAAGTGAACCCAATGTCAAACCACAAAACCTACCTGAATGTTCCCAATTTTGGTCCAATTCAATTCTAAACTTCCATTCAACATCCCCAATACCAATCTAGACCAAATCCAATTCCAATTTGATTGACATTTGGATCCAATCTCACTTTTGGCCTTAAAGCCCAATTTGGACCCATGACCCAAACCTAACCCAAACTCACCCAATTCAACTCCAATTAACCCCAAACCTTTTCTAAATCCTCCTTAGTTCTCCCCACAAGCAAAACACTAACATGATTTGCTCAAATTTAGACCCAAACCCCACTCAAATTCAACCCAAGGCTAAAAGGCCCATTTTCACCCCAAACCCAAACCTAACCTAAATGAGCCCAAACCCCAAAATCAAAGCCCAACCAAAGTCAAAACCTCTTTGAAACACTCCCATAAACATTTCTCACATTGATTTTACATCAATTTCAACCCTAGCCCAACATTGGCCCAACTTGGCCCACTTTGACCCATATAGGCCCACTTACCAAATAAACCCAAATTCAAACCAATTTAACTCCAAATCACACCAAATTGACTCGAAGCCCTTCATAGAACATCCCTAAACCAATTATGACATTTATTTGATAAAGTCCTTCACAAAATCTTCACCCAAATGCCCATCCTAAAATCAAAAAGCCCATTCCCCTTAAACTTTCCTAAAAGCCCACTGCACCACATTCAAAAGCCCAAATCCATCCAAAGCCCACATGGCACTTTCCCTCATCATCCATTTAATCAAAATCACCCCTAAGTTTCAAAATCATCAATTAAACCATTCCAAATCAAGCTTCATGCAAATTTTCACCAAAATATCCAAAATTCTTAAAACCCATTTTTATGAAATTGACCCAACCTTTTCCCAAGCCAAATGAAGCCATGAAGCCATGCACAAGCCATATGCAAGCCATGGCAGCCACTTTACACATCACAATGTCATTTTTGGCAAAAGGAGGGAGTCCTTTAATGATTCCCTTAAGGGTGATTTAGCCACTTCCATGACTCCACTAAACCATGCTTAAGCTTAATTGTACTTGGATGGTGACCCTTCCCCACTAATTAAGCCGACCTAAACCACTTTATCTTCGACCCAAGCTAGCCATGGGAAGGTGCACCCAACCCATTTGCATGGGTTGACCAAAATGAGCCAAAATGACCCCTTCCCCTTTCTACTTTGATTCAACCACTTTACACATGTCAAACCTCAATTGAATGCACCAAACCCCAGCCACGACCCACCGAACGGGATGGTGACCAATGCCCGGCCGGCCAGCTACCGGGCCGCCGGAAAACACCATGGCCGAGAGCTCACATGTGAGCCCGACTTGAAATTCTCACCTGCTGAGCTGCCCCATCCCCAGTGGCCATTGGAGCTGTTCTTCTCTTGCCAAGAGCAGCTGATCCCAAGCCCTAACTCTCCCTGGGAGACCCTCCACCCTCTCCTATTTAAACACCACCCCTCTCGGCCATGAGAGGTGCTGAAAACAAACCTTAAGGAAACTCTGCCAAAATTGTTCCAGACTCCTCCCCATACACAGAGCACTTGATCCCCAGTGAGATCCCCCTGCCATTTCTTCTCTCGCGAGCTCAATTTCGAGTTGAAATTCCACCCAAAACCGGGACAATTCTCCACGGTGAGCCAATCCCCAAATTGATTGGTTCTACACCTTCACTGGACCGAGGGAAGGTGTCCACCGACAAAAGCCCCATCTCCGAGGCCACCCGGTTGCTCCGGCCTCCAAGCTTTGTGATCGGGCTTGGTCGAAATCACATCTAGACAATTCACTGAGACCGGGAGACTTCATCCGGAGCTTGTCGGGATCCAATCGAAGGTGCAACAACTCTCAGATTGAAGCCACACTTCTCTGAGCAAAGGTATGAACTAATTCTTCATCTCGAGCTTCTGGAGATTCTCCATTTCAAATGCTTTAATTTCAATACATGATAACCGTATAGATGTGTTCGTCTCTTCAAGACGAATCCATAGAGCATAAGAACATGAAAATCCATTGAGTATCGAGTGAGATCTTAGGGATTTAGTGTGGATGGCTCTCGGGTGAGGACGCTCGGAGACGATGAACGGATGCCGTCCATTCAATACACGCGCGGGCGGACGGCTCAGATGGCGTTGGACCAGGAGACGGAGCGATACAGCAGGCCCCGGAAGCGCTGACTCAGATGGCGGAGTCGAATGGGAGCGCGCCACGCGGTGTTTCGGAGCTGCCGAGGTTGACGCGGCGCCGCGTGGATAAATAGAAAATTAGGGTATTTTTTGATTTATTTAATTCCCTAAACTTCAAAAATTCATAACTTTGTGTAGAAAAATCAGAAAAATAAAATAAAAATACCCTCTTGCTCAGTGAACAAAGGAGAATAATGTGGAAAAGAAATCATTTAATTTCATCAAGTATTTTATTTTTTATAATTTATTTACTCTCTGCATACTTTTAATTCTCCATGCATGTATACAATTCACCATGGCATGAGACCATAGGGCTTTTGAAGCCTCCGAATTTGGGAACATTCCCCGAATTTTCCAAAGTCGAGGCCATCCCTATGAAGAGTTATTGATTTTTCAAGTTCATGTTACTGTTTTGAGTATTTTAATTTCAATAAATATTATGTTGTGAAATAAATTCTAGGAAAATTTGATGATGTTCCTTATGACCGAGAGAACCTCTAGGAAAAATAGGTTTTGAGTTAGTTCATTTAAAACAACCCTAATTGGCTTAAACACCCAAAATAGGTCTCTAATTAATTAGAGTTAACCATGCATCAAATTGACTTAAAATCAATTCTCCACTGACCTTTAGGGTCAGAGGAACCCACCATAAAAATTTGAGGTCAATTGGACTTGGTTAGTCCCACTAATTGGGTTAATTAAGCCACTTAGTCATTTTAAACTTTAAAAATTCATAACTTTCAAAATACTTTTCAAAAATTCACCAAATTGGTTTTGAAGCCTCTCTCGATATCAGGGGAATTTAAGAAAATTAAAATTTCAATTTTCTAAAAAAGTTGATTTTTAATAATATTTTAATATTTTTAATAATTAAAAATAATAAAAATCACAAAAATAATAAAATTCACCAAAATGTCACATTTTGAATTTTAATCACTTAGGAACAAACCCCACATTTTTCTTAGGTCTATTTAGTGAAATATTAAATTTTAAAGCCCTAGGGTAATTTTAAAATTAAAAAAATGTATTTTCTAGCATTTTCACTAAAATAATTATAATAAATCATAGAAAAATCAGAAAATTGCAAAATTTGATTCTATGATTTCCTTGATATCAGAGAGATTTTTGAGAAATATAAAATTCATTTTTCAACATTTATTTTATTTTTAAATTAATTAACACTCCAAAACTTAAAATAATTATAATAAAAATAATATAATTCAAAAAATCACCAAAATTGGTCCAAGTGGTCCTCTCGTCATTAGGAATGTCCCCTAATTTTCTTAAGGACAGAAACTTTCCCTTGGTCATGTTATTAAATTTTCCTTGGAAATCTCTATTTTCCACCAAAAATAATTATATAAATAAATTAAATATATAAAAATCACATTTTCTCCTCTCATGTCTTTATTGACATATGAGTGAAGTCACATAAAAATTTCAAGTTCATTTGAGTTCAATTTAGTGAGTTATGAAATTATTAAGCTTAAAGGGTAAAATGGTAATTAAAATCTTTAATCCTTAATTAAAACTTTTACGTTTAATAAAAAATTAACAAGTAAAATATTTGATCCTCTTTTGATTTGGATGATTGAAATTTAAATAATTAAAGGGTAGAAACCCATTAAACAATTTTAAAATGATTAAACTTTAATTAAATAATTAATTAAATTTGGAAGAATAATAAGATTGGAATTATCAAAATAGGGATATTATTAGGAAAAGATTTATTCTTTAATTTAAAAAAATCCCTTAATTAATCATCTCATTAATATTCAATTCTTAATTAAAATGATAACTCAAATTCAAAACATTAAAAGACTTAATCATTAAACTAAAATTAAATTATTAAACTCTTTTAAAAAAAATTTCAATTAAAATTAAAAAATAAAATTAAATTAAAAATTAAATTAAATTAAGTAAATTAAATTAAATTAAATTAAATTAAATTAAATTAAAATTAAATCAAATTAAATTAAATTAAATGAAATAAATTAAATCAAATTAAATTAAACTAAATTAAATCAAATCAAATGAATTAAAATTAAATTAAATTAAATTAAATTAAATTAAATTAAATTAAATAAAATAAAATTAAATTAAATTAAATTAAATCAAATTAAATTAAAATTAAATCAAATCAAATTAAATTAATTTAATATCAAATCGAAACTAAATTGAATTAAATTAAATTAAAATTAAAACTCGATTAAATTAAATTAAATTAAATTAAATTGAATTAAATGACAACACTTAAAACAGAAGAAATTAAATATAAAGCAACTTGAACACTATTCCAAATTTAAACCCTTTAACTTAAATCAAATCATTTGAATACCAATTTACCCTCGAAAGTTTTAGTTATCATAACTCCTAAACGAACATTAAATGAAATGTTACTTCACTTATAGGATATTCAAATGTCCTAGTTCACTAAGCAAGATAACAACAAAACTTGAATTCTCGGACGATTAATTCATTTGTATAATTAAACCCATTTGGACTTAAAACAATCCTAGAAATATTGAAAAGATGTTTAAGATTCTTCTCGAGCACTTCCTCAATATGATAGGACATTTATAAGAACAATTGAATTTAATTATTCTTTAATGAAGAAAATCGTCTTCAAACAAAAACACAAAGAACCTAGACGTCATAGGAAATGACTAGCTATAGGATTAGGAATTTGGTAGAAAACCATAACCCTTCCCTTAGCTTTACCTAGGAACTTGCTTAAATATTCTAATTGTGTTTTAAGTGCAGCTTGGGATGACGGGAAGACCCTCCAGGTACGCTTTTATTTTATTGCAATTTACTTTCTTGCAATTTACATTATTGCAATTTATTTAACTGCATTGTACTTACTTTTCTTGCATGATAAACAACTATTGCATGAAAACTCACACCTTTAGGATAGCCCCTAAAACTGAAACCAAAACTAAGTTAAAAGTCATTGCAAGATAAAATTCACCGCCACAACATTTCAAAATATAAAACAACTCAAAATTTAATCACAAACAGAACACAAAACTACAATTACAATTAAATTAAAACGTCCTGTTGGATGATCGGGAATACCTCAGATGATGTAACCTACGTGTTGCTAACGGGATTTCCCACGGTCTAAATGAAAGTGTGGAACTCATTCAGTTGAGTTTAGCAAATTCATCCGGACTAAGTGAATCCGATAAAAATAATGATGCCGAAAGGATGGAACCGTGGGATCTTAACCGGTGTCGTTATAATCATCTTTAAGATTTGTTTTAATTAAAACGTAAAAAACACTTGGAAATTAAGATCTTCTCTAAACCAAAACACTTTTCTCACCCCCTGATTTATGACTTCTAAAACTAAACCTCTGCAACAACAAGGAGCTCGGAGCATGGTGGGCAGCACGGCCATCGTCATCAGCAAAACCTGAGTCTACTTCAGCAAAACTTTCCTAGAATTAAATAACCAAGCCATAGGATTTCGAGGTAGTTTGCACTAGTGCAACATAAATCCTCAACCTCTTCGTTAGGCACTTGCATTGCAAATTAAGCCCTAACCGGTCTTAGGATTCCGAGGTAGTCGTTTGGGTATGACATAAACCCTCACATCTTCAAGGCTATTTGTATGATTCTATCATATAAATATAAGTCCTAATTAACTAAAATTGGCAAAATCAAAACATTTAAATAAATATTAGGACTTTACTAAATCCAAGCCAAACAATAGGATAGTCGGGAAATTACCGAAGTTCACTTCGAATCTGTGATTTCTCCTACTTTTCTTCCTTTGGATTCCCAAAACAAAATGTTCCAAATTTGATCCATTGAAATTCCAAAATTCAATACCTTGAAATTCCAAAATTCAATACCTTGAAAACTTAAACTTTGAAATCCTTGAGAGCAGAATTATTGATTATTATCGAGAGTTTTCTTAGGTGATTCCCGTCACTTAAGATGTAATTAACTATAGGGGCTTGCCCTTATAGGGAATTTTAAAGAACCCAGGTTATATAAACCCTGTTTAATGTTTTCATATTAAGCAGGGGAATTTTGGCGGCTTATAAAATTGGTTTGCAGACCAAACGGATGTCACAAATCTTCTAGTTTATTTAATCGAGCCCCACCGACAAGCAGTGTGTCTATCTTAAGGGATAGATACACGGTTTGTGGTGCGGTGCTCGTTTATATAAGTTATTTGGGATGTGAGATCGGTTTAATCTCATATCTTAAAATCTTCAAATTTAAAATTATTTTCAAAATCAAATACTACTTTCCAAAATTATTTATTTAAACTAAATTAAGAATTCGCCGACAAATTCTGTAGGCGACCCCTCTTCAAAACACAACACACCGACCTAAAAAATATGCCGACAGATTTCTGGAGACTCCGCTGGGGACAATTCCTCTCTCCATTTTAATCGGATAATTCTACTTTCAAAAAATCGGTAGTGTATCCATGTCCCTTGTGGATCAAACTACCCTTCTTTCCGTTGGAATACTATGTTCATTTCTACCTTGGACAAGTATAGCCAACATTCTCTCGGATTTAGGAACCACTGTTTAGACACCCCTAAACAGAGAGGTTCCGAGATCCTTTTACCTCATTTCTAAGGTGGGGTGGACCCCCAATAGGTGTTAGTTTAGGAATGATCCTTCGAGTCGAGAAGTCTTGCTTAGGACTTTCTTTTCCTTTCCAACTCTGAATCAGATTCCTTACCTTCTTCGCACCTTTGAACATTCCGTTCTAAATAAACAAACCCTCCAATAAGTGACTCTTTTAACAAATGATTCCCTCTTATAAATACATGAACAAGAATGAGTTCGGACTCTTTTCAATTCCTTTCTTTTCGTCCTAAAGAAAAGAAGCATAACTTGGGACCGACAACCGGAATCTACCTGCCGAAATGGAAGCCCCGAAGCCGATTTTCTCCTTCACCAATGGATTGGACTTCGGCATGCTATAAGGATGAGCTCGCCCGACAATGGGATCATCCGATTCGGACAAGGATTTGAAAACACGAATGTCAAAGTCACCGACGTCTCCCTCTTTGCAGCCGACGAACAAGGTATCCGAAGTCGAGGAGCCGTCGCCGAGTTCGACCTTAGGTCCACCCGAGAGTTTCCTCCCTGCAAAGGATCCCGATTAGGAGGAGTACTGCCGTCCGTGGGAGGACCGTTCTTACTACCCCCACCGGTCTAGTTGTTTCTGCACCTACCCCGACTTACGCCAAATCAAAGGGAAAGAAATCCAGAACTATGGTAAACCTATTACCGTGGAGGGTACGGATCTTCCTGTAAGACCTTCTGTTTTCGAAATCGGGTCCAGTTCAAAGATTCCGTCACTGACAAGCACCCAAAGAAGAAACAGAAGTAGAAGGATCGCTAGAGAAGCCAGAGCTGCTGAAATTGCCTTCATAGAGGAAATTCCAGAGCTGCCAGAATATACACTACTGCCAGAATATACACCGCTACCAGAATATACACCGCTGCCTGACTACATATCACTTTTGGGAGGAAGCAGGTTCCATCCCCTCTCCGCCGCAGAGGATGAGGAGAATGTTCGCAAGATTGCTGCCACATTACCTCAGCCCGCATATTACAACGATAGCCGCAGGAAAAGAACTAGAACTACGCCGTTTGCTCGACTGCAAACTTTGGTAGAAAAGTTAGCAAAGAAGGAAAATTGCCCCGTATCGGAGATTCTACGAAGGATAGGGCGGGTGCCGATCAAATCCCGTCTTGGGCCCCGAGTAGAGCCCGCCGTCATGACAGAAAAGCCGAGTAAAAGAATGAAGGCTAGCCCGCCCGTCGTAGTCTCGGGATTACAGATTAGGGAGAATACCACCTTCCGACATTTGGCGGACGGACCATGCGGTCCTAGACCTTCTGCTGCTAGAAGGATGGTATGGCGTCCCACTACTGGGCGATTAAGATTGAAACGAGCGGCCGAGAAAGAAAGTCTCGCCAGGAGGCTAGAATCTGAAGAAAGTGCTACTGCGATAAAGGGGACTCGTGAAATAGGGACCCGGCAGCTATCGCATGACAACCGCAAAGACACACAGAAAGCCCCGCTGGAAGATGCCATGGAAAAGTTGAGAACCGATATCCGACGGTTGGCAAAAGAAAGAGAAGAAAAGTTCGGAGATGAGATCGATTCATCGGAATTCATGGACGACGAATATGCGGAAATCAACATGGTTGAGACACGAGCTTCATCGGCTTCGCGAGGTGCTCCTGCAGCCGCGAAAGAGAGGAGCCGGAGCGATGAGAAGGCGGCTTCGGGGAAAAGACGACACGATCGCTCGAATGGTGAAAAGGATGGAAGAGATGGCCGTAGCTGCGGCCACTCTCCGGAGTCAAGTACAACCACATAGAGAGACACCCCCGAGAGGTCATTCACATTGTAGACGGAGGAAAGGAGATTACATCCGTCAATGGGGATGATCAGCTGAAAAGGATACAACACAAAGTATGATCCCCGAAAATGATATCAAGAACTTGGTGGAACAGCGAGTGCGAGAAGCCTTAGCACAATCGAAGAGCGGGACATCCATTCGGACGGGTAGACCTTACCCGGAAGAAGGTCGACGCCGTCCAATACCCGAAAGGCTTCGTACCACCTCTCGTTCAAGACCTTCGACGGAACGGGAACCCCCGACGAGCATGTTGCACACTTTCGTGCCGGTTGTTGTAATGCCGGCGGGAGCGATGCATTACTCTTCCGAGCATTTCGTCGGCGGTCCGTCGGGAATCGCCTTCGGCCGGTATGCGTGAGTGCAAATGGTTCGGTGAAGACGTTCTCGCAGCTAGAGAACCTCTTCATCGAGCGATTCGCCGGAGCTCGGCACCACATCACTATAGGTGATTTAGTGGTAGAGAAACAAAGGCCGAATGAAACTTTGGTGGATTACATACTTCGATGGAGAAACTTAAGCATGAAGTGTGAACCACAACTGCAAGAACAACATGCGATCGGCATTTTACTTAAAAGCATTCACGGCCCGATAGCACTTCTCCTCAAAGGATTCACTTATTAAGACTTTCGAGAAGTTGTTAAGCAAGGCCGGAAGCTTGCAAGAAGAGGCGAAGCAATTAAGTTTCGCCGACAAGACGGACGAGCGAAGCCGGTGAAGACCTTCGAAAAGAAATCCGGGATCGTTGCGGCGAGTTGACAAAGGCAAGCAACCGATGCAAATACCACCGAACGGCCGCGACGAACCACAACGGAATTACCAACAACCCCGGTCCGGCTATCGGTCGTCTCCGTGGTATGAACAACCGTCTCGTCCGCAACGTACATTAAGGGAACTTCGAGCGAGAGAATATCCGTTCAAGAATGCAAGCGATACCGAAAATGTTCCGTAGTCCGATGAAGACTCCAGATTTCCAGTGCCGCGAGCCTAAAAGACCGGAGGAAGTCAACAAGAACGGTGATCCCGACTTTTGCCCCTACCACCGGATGCTTGGGCACAAGATAGAAGATTGCATTACCTTTAAAAGTTGGCTCAACGACAACCTTCGGAAAGGAAATATAACAATCCCGAAGGAGTACATGAAGGAACCCCGAAAAGGAGGTTCCGTCGATGTTATCTCAGCCGATCCCGTCATTCCGATAGATCCATATGCAGCGACGATGGATGGACTACCGCCTGGACGAGGTCTTCGAAGAAGATTTTAGACAACATCCGAACCGCTTCGGTGCGAGCTTCAATTCAGAGTTCGAGACCCGTTAAGCCGGTACTATCACTTGCGATAGAAGAACCACCTCGACAGGAGATGATTGAAGAAAAGAAGAAAATTGACGAAGAAGACGAGGACCGAGACTCCTAAGGCTAGACTAGGGGCCGCTTATCCTAGGATAGTTGTTTCCGATTCGGGGGAGAAATCCCTCGAACCTCCGATTTTGTATGATTATCCGCTCACTTCGGTGGGATCATATAATGATAAGGGTGATGGCGTTGGCTACGTTTTGACTCGTTTCTAACGATTACGTAACTAGCGACAATCCGGACATCGACTTCGATACCAACAACAATTCTCGAATCATACACGATCTCGACGAGCAAAATAACGAAGAAGACATCCATCAAGGAGGCTACGAGAGTTCAACAAGCAACGGATCTATCTCGCGAGTTTCGAGGAGCTCCGGTCACGATAGAGTTAGAGCCTTCGGATTCGAAGATAATCCGAAAGAGCACGTCATTCCGATTCGGGGAGGAGACACCGGCAAACTCGACACTAAATTCGAAGAAATTACGAAGTCAACTTAAGAAGTGGAAGAGTTCTACCTCCAAGAATGGGTCCAAAGGACAAAGGAAAGCAGGTGGTTGTTCAAGAAGAACCAACCCCAGCAGAAGAAATACCCATTCGAGAAGAAGCCGAGACGCATGAAAATAAAGTGGACTACAACGTACTAGCCCATCTTAGGAAACTACCGGCCAAACTGAGCATTTACGACGCTCTCATCTTATCAAAGGAGATGAGAGAAGCTCGATCAAAGCCTTACTTGATCCGGAAATTTGCTTAGCTCAAATGGCCGGAGATTCCTTAGATGAGGTTTGTTCGTTAAAGGAACGACGAGGTGTTACCTTCGCGGACAATGACCTACTACTTGGGACGACAGATCACAACCCACCGTTGTACATTTCGGTTACAATTGGGAAGTTTACGCTCTCCAGAGTATTGGTGGATCCAGGAGCATCAATCAATATAATGAGTCTTCGAACACTAGCATATTTGGAAATTGATGCTCGCGAGCTCGAAGCAGACAAAATGTTATTAAGAGGATTCAACCAGAAAGGAGAAAGAGCCCTCGGGTCAATAACGCTACTGATGAAGACCGGTGACTTAGCAAAGACAACCGCGAAATTTCACATAATTGATTCAGAAACGTCGTTCAACGCTCTCTTGGGCCGACCATGGATACATGAAAACGAGGATGGTACCATCATCTCTACACCGGTGCATCAAGTACTACGATGGAGGGGAACGAGTGCATCAAAGGTGACTTACAACCATTCTCCGTACATGAAATTGGAATCCATGAAGATGCGACTTATTATGCACCGCCAAAGAAAACAATCTTCTCCGGAGATACCGTAACAAATGAAGCAAAGAAAGTTCGGGACAACGAAGAACTCGAAGTTCTAGTCCAACGATCACTCACCACTCCCTTCCGGCGAGATGGTGAAGGTTTCTCCACAACTCGCATCCGAGGTCGAGGCCGGGGACGAGGTCGTGGTAGAGACGCTGGGACGGTTGGATAGAGGAAACCAGCCATCAATGTTGATTGGGAAGATAGTTACGAAGAAGAAAAAGAAATCAAACAAGAAGCGGCGACAATAAGTCGAAGAAGCCGCAATTCAAGATCTCTCTCGAAGATGAGAAGAACGAAGAATACAAATCAATGTACGAGAAGATTAACCACTACGTACATACTATGACCCTAACCCCGATCCGATCTAGCAAGATCGAGGGTATGGTGGTCAAAGAGGTACGTAACGACGGTGCGAGGCCAATCAGAATTCTACCGTGGTGCTTCTTCCTCCAAAGCTGAAAATAATGTACAATTCGAAGATGTCACTTCATCGAATTAATGGAATTACCTTTTGAGTGGTACTCTCCCGTGTTCAAAATTTAATTCAACGTGGTTTCTTACCTCGACAATGGACAAAAGGCCAATCGCAACATTTTGAAAAGTTATGGAATAACTCCGGTCGTCCTCCCAATTCAAAGTATGGACTCGGATTCGGCACAGTAGGATCAGTTGACGATACTGAATTTTGCTTGGTTGTCACTTGCGAATCTAATGAAAACTGCATGGAAACTACAGACGAACTCGAAGATGTACAAATTGGAGACGCTCCACCAGAATTCGAAGAAGAGATCAAATCTACAATAGATGAGTTGACGGAAGTTAACTTAGGTACTAGCGAAGAGCCTAGACCTACCTTTGTTAGCTCCTTACTCAACAAAGAAGACTCCGAAGAAATAATCAAATTATTAATGGAATTTAAAGACTGCTTTGCTTGGAATTATGACGAGATGCCAGGATTAGCTCCAGAGGTCGCGGTCCATAAGCTAGGAGTGGATCCTACTTCTATCCCAGGTCGGACAAGGTCCCGAGAAGAATGCGTCTAGAAATCGAATAACAAGTCATAGCCGAAGTTAAAAAGCTAATAGACGCTAAATTTGTCCGTGAAGAACAATACCCGACTTGGCTAGCTAATGTGGTGCCGGTCGAAAGAAGAATGGTCGGATCGGAATCTGTGTGGATTTCGGAGATTTAAACAAGGCATGTCCAAAGGATGAATTCCCTCTACCGATCCCAGAACTAATGATCGACATTGCTTCGACACATGAAATATTCTCATTCATGGATGGATCTTCGGGATACAACCAGATAAAAATGGCTCCGAGAAGATGAAAAGCTTACGGCATTCGAACGTCGATCGGAGTATTTTGCTACACGATAATGCCATTCGGATTGAAGAACGCAGGAGCAACCTACCAGAGAGCAATGACAAGAATTTTTGATGATCTCATCCACAATCAAGTCGAATGCTACGTGGACGATGTGGTCATCAAAAGCAAAGTAAAGGAAAACCACCTGTATGATTTGAGAATTGTTTTCGAACGATTAAGACAATTTAACCTTAAGATGAATCCCTTAAAATGCGCCTTCGGCGTCGCCTCCGGGAAATTCTTAGGATTCGTTGTCCGACATCGTGGAATTGAAATCGACCGGAGAAGATTAAAGCTATCTTAGAAATGCCGCCTCCCAAAACTTTAAAACAACTACGATCGTTTCAAGGAAGCCGGCATATCTTCGACGCTTTATCTCGAAACTTGTCAGGTAGGTGTCGGCCTTTCTCGGCACTAGTTAAAAAGGACGCCAAATTTATTTGGGAAGAGAAATGCCGAGAAGGCCTTCGAGGACATTAAACAATATTTAATGACACCTCCTGTCTTAGCGAGCCCCGATTCTCGGGTAGACCGTCGATACTTTACACCGCGGCTTTAGACGACTCTCTCGGAGCCTGTTAGCCTGAGTCGATGATGAGGGTAAAGAAAATGCTCTTTACTACTTAAGCCGTCGTTTACTTCCGACGGAGGTAAGGTATCCCGCAATTGAAAAGCATTGTTTGGCCCCGATCTTCGCCGCTCAAAAGCTCGGGCACTACATGCTTTCTCATAAGGTCAACTCGATCTCGAAGTTTAATCCATTGCAATACTTGATGACTCGTCCAACACTTTCCGGCGGACTTGCCGGATGGTCGATGATAGTATTGCAATTCGATATAACTTTCGTGCCTACGCGTGCCGTGAAGGGACAAGTCTTAGCGGACTTTCTCGCAGCACACCCTTCTGCGGCGAATCTCCTCTCGATGACGATTTGCCGGATGAACAAATAATGAACCTAGAAGACCTTGATGATCGACGTTGGGAATTGTATTTCGACGGAGCATCTTGACCACACAAAGACGAAGAATCGCAAGTGATAGTGTCCGGTAGGCGGAATCGGGCTAATCTTTATAACACGGAAGCGGGGGGATGTTAAGATACTCCTACCACTTGACGGAACCGTGTACGCAAACAATGAAGCGAGAATACGAAGCCCTCATAACGAGGTGGAATTACTGTATTCGAATGGGGATAACGGACATCAACATCTACGGGGATTCGCGATTAATCATTCAACGGATCGTAGGACAATACGGAATTTTAAAGCCGAGACTCGAACAATACTTCCGGTATGCCATACGAGTACATTGGAACGGATTCCAAATGTGACAATCTACAAAATTCCCAGAAAAGAAAATGCTTTAGCGGATGCGTTAGCTCGCCTCGCAAAGAATTTGCACTGTTTGCAAGATGAATCGGTGGAAGTGTCGGTTCACGGACGTCGAGGTCCTATCACGGCTTGACATGGACACAATACACAAATCGAGAAGAAGAAGAATCGGTTACAGCGGTGACGAGAAAACACGAGAAGATTGGCGACGGCCATTAATGAGACTACACCGCAAACGGGAAAGCTACCCGAGACGATGGGTCGCTAGCCCATCGGATCAAGAAAAGAACTCCTGTCCTACGCATTAATAAACAACACATTGTACGGAAGGTCTTTTGATCGAATGTGGCTAAGATGCTAAGCGGGTCGAGGCCCGTGAAATTGTTAAGGAGGTGCATTCGGGACTGCGTGGCGCTCACCGGTCGGGTCCGAAGATGAAAATGAAAATTAAAAGACTAGGGTACTACGGCCCTCGATGATGACCGCATTGCATGAAAATCGCCGAAGACATCACCAATGCCGAGTGCACGGAGTGGTTCTGCACCAACCTCCAAATGTGCTACATCCAGACAATTGCATCGTGGCCATTTGAATGTTGGGGCACGGATATAGTGGGTCCGATAGAACCACCATCTTGAAAAGGACATCGCTTCATTCTTGCGGCTACGGATTACTTTTCCAAGTGGGCGGAGCAGTTCCCGCTTAGAAGTGAAAGCACACCACGTGCTTACGGTTTTCGAGAACCAAGTTGTCTACCGTTTCGGGGTGCCGCGCGGGATCATCTCGGATAATGGGTCGGCATTCGGAAGCACGCAAATCAACAGCTTTGTCGGGAGACACGAGAATCGGCGGCGATACTCGACAATTTACTACCCAAGAGCAAACGGCCTCGTCGAGGCTGCCAATAAAACTCTCGTTCAAATCTTAAAGAAAACCTTGGACGATAATAAGAGAAATTGGCACGAGAAGTTGTTAGAAGCCTTATGGGCCTGCCGGACCAACCTTCGAACTCCTACTCGAAGCTACACCTTACGGCTACTGGGTGTATGGGTCCGAGGCGAGTGTTACCTTTAGAGGTTCGGCTTCCTTCGCTCGGAATTGCGGTTGCAGAGCAAGATCACGACGAGAAAACGCCAAATTACGACTCGAAGAATTAGAAAGCTTGGAAGGAAAAGACTTGCGGCGCAACGGAATTTAGAACTATGCCAAGCTAAGATGGTTTCGAAGCCCATGACAAGGCCTGGTCCGCCCGAGAACCTTCGAAGTTGGTGACTTAGTTCTCGTTCTCGAAAGACCTATCCTTGCACATCGCGAGATAGGAGGAAAATTTGAGCCCACTTGGGAAGGACCGTTTGTGGTTGAAGCGGTATACTCGGGGAGGTTCTACCCGGCTAGTGAATTGCCGGGGAGAACGACATATGCTTCGATCAACGGACGATACTTGAAAAAGTATTCGTCTCACGATGTTTCGAAGGAATGAATTCTTCATCCTAAGAAACACGCGGCGAAGTAATTACTTATGATTGGGTCCGAACCCGAAAATAATAAAATGTGCTAAAATAAATAAAATCATGATAATAAAGTTTTCCTTGTTTTCTTTTCCAAATCAAAATCTCTTCTACGATCTTATCCCACTTCATTCCTGTTAAATTTGAAAAAAATAAAAATATAAATATAAAAAAATATGTCTTTAATAAACATTTTCTTAATGTTCTTGTTCTTAGTACGGCCCGATCCTTTTCCTTGTCTTTTCGCGGGGAAATGTCGAACGGGCGGTTGGTCTGAACTTTAAGAATGGCGTAAGCCTTGCACTCGATGAAAAGAGGGTGAAAGATGGAGCGATAATCGAGATTGA